>SNQJ01S0115182.1:13067-28084 GCA_010110895.2 Picea sitchensis
TGTATGATGTCCAATTTAAGTATAAACGTTTATGTTTTTGAAATATTTGATGTTTTGTTAAACTGATAGCCTGAAGCTGGCATCAAAATTACTTAAGATTCACATATTAGTTCATGGGCACTTATTGTTGGTTTTTATGTTTATTTTTGAGTTACTACAAGCCAATCAGAGCTATTACAAGCCAATGTGAGTTTTGAAGTTTGGTTTTTGAGTTATTACAAGCGATACAGTCATGTGGGTTTTGAAGTTTAATTTTTGAGTTACTACAAGTTAATCAGAGTTCTTACAAGCTAATAAACCTTGTTATTTATTGCTGGACATTACCTAATAACCTTGTTATAGTTATAACAAAAATACAAGTAAAATTAAAAATATTTTCAGACACATTTTGTAGAAATTGTATTCCATCATGGAGTTTAACCTAAAAATGCTTATTCTTATGCTTAGCTAAGAGTTAGTTTTTTGAAAATAGGTTAACCACCCAAGTTGGTTGAAATATGTTAACCACCCAAGAGTTCGTTGAAATCATACTCAGGCCTGAGTGAAAGTCAGGACTACCAGCATGTTATTATTCTAAGTGACATGGTTTTCATGTTATTATTCCAAGTGACATGATTTTCTTTGAATAACATTGATGAGTGAGCCTGCATTCATGGATAGTAGGGAATGATTACTGTCTCACTACTGGTTTGACAACTGAATTGTGATAAGTTTTCCCATTACTATTTCAAGACTGGTTTGACAATTGAATTATTATAAGTTTTCCCATAAGTTTTCTCACTAGTAAAAAAGAAAAATCTTTAAAATATTGTACAAATTGATCTTGTACAATCTGTATTGACAAAGTGTATTACACTACAAAACAAAATGGAAAATTGGACTTTGAAGACATTGTGTTCCACAGCTCTTTCACTTTCTTTTCAAATAAGAGTGAAATAAAATCAATGTTAGCAGGGTATCATTGTGCAAGTGCAGTACACAGAAATTTCATGTTAATACATTTGGAACGATAGAGTAAAACAATTTTCTGTAGTTCAGGCGCTATATTTTTTCTATTTATAATGGGATTTTTGAAATTTTAAAGCATCTCTAATATAACTATCTTATTATTTGAGGAGAGGGCAACCTAAATCATTCAAATCATCTTCCTCTGTAAGTGTTACATCACAACGTAAATGCAACTTATCCTTAAAAAAATAATTCCACTGTTTCCATCCGATACATCTTAAAGAAAAGTTAAGTTTTAAAGAAAAGTTAAGTTATACAGCCAAAGATTTCCAATACCAATTGCCACATATTGGCATGGAATCATATCAGTGAAGGTTTTCGGAAATACCAAGTTATGAATCTTACCTCCATCATGGATTCAACCCAAATACGCCTTCCCACGCTATTAACACCAATTATTGTAATCTGAGGGTTTGTCTTGGCTTTGTACCACAAGAAAACGTGGTGCAGATAAAACCATTCTCAAGGCTGCGCGGAGAAAACCATTGTCCCATGAACTACATGTTGGTGTTGTGTTGTTTGTACTTTGATTGGAGATAGCCAGCGGCTCGGCTTATTTCATTGTAGCAATAAAACCATGGAAAATCATGCCGAATACAGCCCTTTCTGAAAGTTAAGAGAGAAGTATAGCAAGCTGAGAATTATAAGCAGCACAAAGCAACGGAGAACCTTCCTTCTCCTTCCCCACAAACCAAATCAACGGAGAAAAAAAATAAAAAGAATTTAAACCAAACCAACAGAGAAAAAAAAGAAAGGGAATCATAAACCAAACCAAAGCGAGAAAAAAAAAATCACAAATAATGGAAAACCAGACCAACAGGAAGCAAAGAAATGCATGGCCATGCTTGACTCCAATTTTAAAAACCAAAACACCAAAACAGACCAACAATAAAACATACATTCCTCTGCTCTTCTCTGCTCTCTTAACAAATTATCTACAAGGATTGAGATGCTCTCCTCTCTGCTTCTTTGTGTACAAGTCTAAATCTGCTCTATTCAGCCTCAATCTCTCTTCTCTTATCCAATATTCAACCTCTTCAGTTCTCCCTTCCATCTCAAAATATTCTCATCTATCCAATGCTCAATTCCAAGCTGCTCTGCTGTCTCTCTTCAAAACCAAACCAAATGTTCATCCTCTGTCTCTTCCACGGCCCCAATAACAACAATCAAATAGGGTTTTCACTTCGTTTATTGATTTCTGTTTCCCATCTCCGTTAACTTGCGTTGTTAGCACGCTCCCCATCTCCATTAGCACGCTCCCTATCGTTAGCATGCTGCTCCCCACAAAAGCTTGCGTGGTTAGCACGCTCCATCTCCGTTAGCACGCTCCTCCATCTCCGTATCTCCGTTGGCACTCTCCACACAAAAACTTTCGTCGTTAACACCATCCCCATCTCCGTTAGCACCCTCCCCACTCCTCCGTTAGCACCCACCCCACTCCCCACAAAACCCCACTCCAATTCACGTAGTATAGTCAATAGAACATTGAAAAAATTAATTATTTGCTACTGGCCAGACTCCATGACTCTATGTTCAAAATCAAAACCTAATGGTTGTCAATTTCCATTGATATCATAGACTTTATAAATCGGATTTGAAATCGATATCATAGACTTAAGAAATCGGATTTGAAATCAATATGAAACAGTGATTGTTCATTTGAAACTAAAATTTATGGTTTAAATAATAATATTAATTAGGCTTATACCTATTGATAATGAGCACAATTAATCACCTTTTAATTTAAAATTCCAATCTGATGGTTAACAATTGAAGATGCTGGCATATTCTTAGTCGTCCTCCCAAATCAATGAATGTGATTTATTTTTCATAACTTCCTTGTATTTCTGAATGCATCTGTTAACCTGTTTACTTTTTAACATTTACCTTCATAATTTCCTTGTATATTTGAATGCATCTGTTAACCTTGTTTACTTTTAACATTTACCTAATCATATTAAAAATTGCAACACATTATATGATTGCCACCTTTAAAATGATTAACCTTTCATATTACCATTTAGATTTCCCAGTTCAAGCATCTTGACTTTTCTAATTCATTCTAAGGCTTGATTTTCTAGTTACCTGTAAGGCTTTGATTTTCTAACTACCCCAAAGTGTTTGATTTTCATTTTCACAACATGATTTTAAAGTAGTCTGTTCTATCTCACCACTGACTTGTACCTGTCCTGTGTTTTCTAATTAAATTCAAAGTGGGTTTAGGACTCCCTAGCATCAATCTGACTCTAGTGGCAGGGTGCCAAACCCAATGGGAAATTTTGAAGACGACAGCATGAAAACATAGGTTGCTAAAATCATGAAATTTTAAATTCTTTTTTACAAGCAAACAACTATCTACCTGATAATTCTGAGGCACACTGTTATACATCTCCCTGACTTCAACCTTGTTTAGAGTTTCTCTTGTTTCTATTAATATATTTCTCATATATTTGATCTACAATGCAGTACATTACATTACCTGTTTCTCTTCTTGAAATTTTCAACCAACTGTTCGAGCTTTTGAATGAAATCACATGAGATTTAAATTAAAACTTACCTTTATCATTTTAATAGAAAATGTGGTTGTGTTTTCTGAGGTCTTTTCTGCTAATCAGCCAACAGCCTTTTGAAATGTATTGTGTTAGTTTAAATTCTAATCTTTGAGAAATGGTAATATTAATTGGTAAAATGGAAAATAAAGCGTAACAAACCTAGGCAGCATGAGGCAACGTATTCACTTGAACCTCCCAAGTATCTACTTAGGACTGTACGTTCCATTTTTACTGACCCGAAATAATGTCCTGAAAGAATGTTTTCCCAGTGCAGTTTGACGTGGATTGAAGCTGCATGGTTTTGTGCGATTGACCTGGGAACATGGATGGTCTCTCTGGCCTGCCACTGATACCATTATATATGAAACTATTTCCAGCAGAAATAAGACCATTAGGGGCAGCCATCATGATGAATAAAAAAGGATAGCTGGTTAAATGTTAAATCTATAAACCTTTGTTTGCCATACATTTTGGTGCATGTTGCAAAGTATCCTGAAATTCTATCAGCAGAATGGCAGGTGAATGGTGTTGTATGTCTGAAGATTCACTTCAACAAATAGAACAAGCTCAATTAACGCCAGAACAAACTGATGGACTGAGGATATTGGCATTTTAATGGAAGTAGGTTAACTATTCTTCTCAAGAATGTTGTGAGTTGTCCAATTATTTAATTTTTTTAAGCTTGGTTTAAATCTTGCAATTGGTAGATCATGATTCAAGGGTGAGCATTAGGTGTTTATGTTCCAGCATTCCTTGAAGTGGGTTTCCAAGCCCAAGTTCTGCTATTTCATACCAGATCAATTTGGGAAAAGGAAAAATACCAAGGAGATATGAGATTGATGAACACATGTATCTAACCTTGCAGCATGGCTCTAGGTTAGATACATATGGTATCAGTAGGCAGCTGGATATTTTCCCCAAGATTAATTGCATAAGTATTTACAGAAAGCTTAAGGAAGAAGGTATCGATAAAAAAACAATCCAGAATATCTTATCCCTAATAACATCCTATTTCTAATCAGATACTAAAGTGATCCTAACTATGCTATTGCATAGAATATCTTATCCCTAATCACTCCTATTATAACATCCTATTTTCAATCAGATACTAAAGTGTTCTAAGCATGCTATTAAAAGTGATCATGGTGCTCTGATAACAACCACAGAACTAGTAGAATTGTAAGACACCAAGTGATGCATGCCCTAATGAACTTAACTTTCAAAGTTCAAACTCCTCTATGTGTAATAAATGCCCAACGAGTAAGCAGCCTTGAACCTTTCTGTCAAAACCTGCTCCAAGTCCTGTAGCAAACATCGACTGAAGCACACCCAAAGACCTCTATCACCTCATCCCTGAAGGTATGTTTGCAGGTCGTCCAGTGAACAAATTAAACTGAGGAAGATAAACACCATGACTGAGTTGGTGCTAGCCCACAGTGTCCCCACAACTCTGCATTTTCCATTGCCAGGGCACATGGAATAGCAAATGAGAAGCTTCAGCCCTGTATTGGATTCTAGCCTCCAAAGTACTTGATATTCCAAAACCTTAGGTCTCTCAATGTAATTAAATTTCAGTCTCAAAATTTGTTCAAGAGAAGTGCAGAATCATTCAAAACCAATTTGTTGGCAACAGAAATCCAAACAATTAGAATGCATGAAATCAGCAACAATGTTTTAGCCTACAATTGAGTGCCCCATGCCATGTGAGTAAAGAATTTTGGAGTTTGTGTTCTTATCTCTGTAATTGTTTATGTCTCTGGTATAGTGTGTCAAGTTACATCTGGGCCAGTGTACAGGAATGTCACCAGCATGATTGTGCTTGTCTTTCCTCTCTCATTGAAATTATGGTTGGCCCCATTCATGCTTGTCCCTGTGCAACTTCCTCTCTAAAAAGCTCTGGCCCACATTCTAGGTAATCCTGCCCACATGTTAACTAATCAGCAATGCATTTGCAGCAACCAATCCTAATTTTTTCCTACTCTATCATTTTTAACAAATTTTAGGGTATACATTTCATAATTTGCGCTCCTGCTTCTCTTCTTTCATGATTAATATCTGCCCCCGCTTTTCAGCCATCATTCATTCCTGTTCTCTGACTGTCCTGCAGTGGCCTAACTGACCAGAATTCCTTCCTACCACCTGCAGTTTGGAAACTACCATCTCCAACACATATGTGTGTGAACCCTTTCCCCAGGCAGTTTCGTGAGGTTAATTTAGGCATCCTCTGAAGCCCATCTACGACCCAACTGCAAAGCATGAACTCACTCATTTCCTTTGGCTTTCCAAGTCGTGAGGAGCATGCAGAGGGAATGGGGTCCCACCATATGGATTTTCCTGGTAGCAGCTCTGCATAGATCACTAAAAATACAGGCTGATGCATGGACTGCATTGCGTCACAAAGATGTTACGTGAGTCGGGCGTCAACGAGTGTCGCACACGCCACTCAGTCCCTAGTCCCGGCCAGGCCAAAGGTTCAATTTGTGAACCTCATGGCACACAAACTCAAACACCATGGCAAATTATGTCCTAAATGGTCAGCTTCAGCCATTTGGGAAAGTTAGACGTAATTAAAACTGAATCAAAAACAAATTTGGCCTCTCCCAAAAATTCAGTGTGAATTAAATTTTATCAAACTTTGCAAACCTTTTGATGAATTGTTCTAAGTTAAAACAGCTATTAATTTAATAATGTAGCTTGTTAAAGTTAGGGTTAACATGTCTTCGTGAAATGAAAAACACACATCATACAATATTTCATAGAATGGTATGGATATTTGATGATTCCAAATTGTAAAATTTAATTTAGCCCACTTAGCAAAATGTTTATGATATATGGGTTTAATGACCAATAAAACATAATTTAATCCATAATTACCATGCACAGAACATTAATAACATACATTAAAATACAAATAGAACAGGTGGGATTGTTTCTTAGAAATAGGAGAAAACTCCTAAGAAGGAAGTCTTGAATGGGGATTAATATTGAAGCAACCAATGTAAACTGCACAGCAGGTACCCAAGGTTATACTACTATTCCACTCCTAGATAATGAAAGCAATTGCCATTAACATCTTCAAAAATAATTATCAACCTATTCATTGTTCTCCGTCAAATGGCTATTTAGTATGCCTCTGATCACCAAAAAGATGTTGGATACACTTCAAACAACACATATTCTCTTTTCTCAATGGTTTTACAGGAAATGAATCTTCTAGTGGAATGTTTGGCTAATGAATCATCTCGTCTAGATTGAAAAATCTTGAAGGTAAGAGGGGGGTGATATTCTCCCAACTCTAGATTATTCGTCAATCAAGTTAACCAACCTAAAGCTTTTGCATGTTACTCAAACAACATTGAATAAGTACATGAAATTGTATAGGAAAACAGTAGTTCAAATAATTTTAAAATTGAACACAAAAAGTTAGCCAGCTATGATGTGAAAGCAACCCCTTTAAATTTTATTTTATTGCAGAATCTCGAGTGAAGGTGGGATCACGGTAGATCTATTTTGGGTATAGGTGTTTAGCTTCATCCACAACACTTTGGACACCCTCAAACCATTTCCATAAGGTGGTAATCATGGATGCACCATCCAAAATTTTCTCAGTGATTTCTTTGAAATGTTTCAGTGTTTGGTTAAAGGTGAGTACCTATGGAAACAACATATTTTCATGTTCTGTAGTATTTGTGGGCTATCATTTGGACATGGTAATTTTAACATTTCCCCCCCATCTTATTTAGTGAAACTATGGAAATGTTTAGAGTTTGGTTTGTTGGAAATGCGAGCAGTTCTATCATCTTTGTTTCCACAGCTTGATTTTATTTGTAGGTTTAGTATTAGAGAATTGGTATGGTACGAAAGGTCTGCCACACTTTAGGAAGATGAGAACAATGAGGGGAAGAATATCTCTCTCTGACATTCTGAGAAGTGCTGATGAAATGGACTAGATCCTCAACTTTCTGAAATTTCCAGCAAGTATGTCAATCAACAAAAATGTCCTTTTAAATTAACCTTAGATCGTATTGTTGTGTTTCAAAGTTAGTATTTTCTTAGGCTTCTTTTCTTTAGGATTTATACTCAGAAAATCCTTTAAACCCCTCCAAGGAAGGATGTAGCTTCATCTTTGTCAAATTATTTTGAAAATTGGAGAAGTTTTGAACTTTAGGTTGTTGGACAATCCCTCTTTTTATATTATTACATTGACCAACGAGGCTACACAATATTTCTAATACAAAAATTAATTGTTCTCATAGTGTGTGTGTGTGTGTGTATAAGGAGAAAGATCTGACAATGGAGATCAAGGTTTTGATGCAACTAATGTGATCATAGTTGAAATAGGATGTGGAATGTATTGTAGTGGACAAAGGAGCATTAAAGTTATTCAAGAAAAAAATAAATTCCTTTCTTTAACTTTAGATGACTATACATGATTGATCATAATTCTTCAAACTTTATATAAAAGAATTGAAAAAACAATATTAGATATGAAAACTAACTCTATAAGTCTCCTATTAAAACCAAATAGTAAAATAAGGTGGTTGGTGTAGGATTTATCATTGACATTGAGGGAAATTAAGAAACTAAGTATGCTTGGAGGTTGGGATCTCCTCGAATAATGAATTGGAGGTATTAACCCTCTTTAAGGGTCTCTTGTTCCTCAAGGATCAAGGGATCTTCTAGGAATCTATGGTGGGTGATTTAATGATTATTATTAGAGTAGTTCATTACAAGTGCCTCCCTAAACAACCTAATATTTCACCTAGCAAAAATAATTCTACAAGAAGTACATGGTTTTGGTAAGCTCGAGTTCTTTTAGGTTCTAAGGAACCAAGTGCACCAACAAGTGGGAAAAAGATAATCAGTAACAAATTGTACTATCCCACCATAACTCCTTCTCGGCTTTAATTAATGCATAATGTATAATGTATGCTTGTGGGCTGCAACCGACATATGTGAATTGGTTTCTAATTTTAATAAATAAAATGTGAAGCTGCCTGTCTGGGGACACAACATAGATGGGGATGATTAATCCATAAGAGAGGAGGGTTCTAGAAAGGAGGTTTTTATCCATGACCTTAATTCCCAAATCCTTTTCCTATTTTTGCTCGTTTGAGTGAACCCTTTGATTTTCCCCTTGAGTGGAAGAGCCCAATCATTGAATACAAGTAAAAGGGTTGGTTTGAGTAGCGTCACATCCTATAGTTGGGTGTTGATGTTTTGGCAACAACGGAAGTATTTTCCTAGAAACCTTCTTAGAAGAGAAGGATTCCATAAGCTGTGTTGAAGGCCATTGAATGGAAGAACACCCAAAGAGAAGTTTCACCAGAAAGTAGGAATAAAGTGAAATTAGAACCTTTATAGAAGTCGACCCAAGTAAAGTGACTTGAAGGATATAAACAAGGAGACTTATTGCTCATATGGAGACACACACTCACTCATATATCACTCAATAATAAGGCACTCATAAGGAGGGAAGGAAGGAAGACGCAACACTTCAACTCTTGGAGACTCTTGGTTGTTCTTGGTGGTGATTTCTCTTGTGCCTCTTTTGAGGTGTACTGACGAAGCGTATGGTGTTAATGCGAACCATTTGGTACGTTACTTCTCCCTCATCCGGTGCACCAGTCTTGTGTTAGGGTTTCTTCATTATCCGCTTTCTCTTGAGAT
Organism: Picea sitchensis; assembly: GCA_010110895.2. Classification (NCBI taxonomy): domain Eukaryota; kingdom Viridiplantae; phylum Streptophyta; class Pinopsida; order Pinales; family Pinaceae; genus Picea; species Picea sitchensis. The sequence continues at coordinate 22,298 of SNQJ01S0115182.1, forward strand.
ATGGTTCATGGTTGACATTAGTTGATGACCCATCCAAGAAAGGTTGGTTGGTTTCCTGTCAGGGCTCTCTAGGATAAACTCTCTGTGTCTCTCTGCGGCTTGTTTATGTTTGTCTGAGCATTTCCAATACTCTGATATAATCCTTAATGTGTGCCATCTAATAGAACATTGATATATCTATTGTTCAAAAAATTAATACTGCAAAACGCAAACATGGTGGTGGTGGTAGGTGGGAAATGGTTACCTCAAGATTTAATAACCGGAAGGAACTATACTAAGACGAAGCTCCACAATTATTTTCAATCTCGCTGAGAATTTGTTCCAAGTCATTAGAATAATTCCACTTTTATATCAATTCTCCTAACCCTATTGGACCCCCCACAAATAATTTGATTGTAGTTTAGGGGAGTTTGAAATTTTGCAAATTTTCATATCTAAGGTTTCTACCAACGAAAAAAATGTCAACCAACATGAGAATTAAAGATAGATTGGATGGAGCAAAAAAAATTTAGATCCTGGAATCACATATTTCTCCTCATTCTAGAAGAGAAAGAGTTATTGGATCATATCAAGCAGATGCTTCCAAAACCAGAAGAAGAAGAAGCCAAAGAAAAATTCAAGAAGAAGGAAGTCAAGGCTAAGAGGATCTTGCAGCAGAAAGACCTGGGAATTACAAACCATTTGATATCTACTGTATCAAAATTAAAGATACCAGCGAAATTCTTGATGCCCTAAACTGGATTTATAAGTATGAAATAAAGAATACTAGTCGGAAGCTAACCATAAGGCATTAAATCATAAACGTGATGATGAACAAGTTAAAACCGCCTTCTAATTACTCTCACGAGAATTGCCATCAAGGACCGCTTAATTGGTAGTGGACAACATTATAGTATCTATTGGCTCAAAGGAAGAATATCTCTCTGCATTCTGAGAAGCAACTGCATGAAATGGGATTAGGATCCCCAACCCTTCCGCTTGAGCAAGAGAGGGGAAACAATCAACAAGAACAAGTCCCAATTAACTCTTTAGATCGTATTATGTTTGTAAAGTTGGTCTTTTTTAAGGTTTCTTTTTTAGGATTAATGCTAGAAGAAACTCTTGGGCATCCTCTCTGAAGGATAGTTTCATCTTTTTGTCAACTATATTGCAATTTTTTGGAGAAGTTTTGAACTGTAGGTTGTTGATCAACTCTTTTAGGCCATTACATTGGACTACCGACATACAATAACATTTCTAATAATAAAAATTGATTGTTCTCTTACAGTATGTGTGTGTGTGTGTGTGTGTGTGTGTGATGTAAGGTGAAATATCTTTGACAATGAGATCAATGTTTTGATACAACTAATGTGATCATAGTTGAAATAGAATATGGAATGTACTGTAGTGTACAAAGGGACATTAAAGTTATTCAATAAAAATAATAAATTCCATTTTTAACTTTAGATGACTATACATGATTGATCATAATTTCCATCAATTCTTCAAACTTTATATTAAAGGATTGAAAATTCAATATTAGATATTAAAACTAAGTCTATAAGACTCATATATTAAAACCAAATCGTAAAATAAGGTGGTTGATGTAGGAGTCATCGACGTTGAGGGAAATCAAGAAACTAAGTATGCTTGGGGGTTGGGATCTCCTCGATAATGAAGTTGAGGTATTAACCCACTTTAAGGGTCTCTTGTTCCTCAAGGCTCAAGGGATCTACTAGGAATACATGGTGGGTGATTCAATGATTATTATTAGAGTAGTTCATCACAAGTCCCTCCCTAAACAACCTAATATTGCTCACCTAGCATAAATAATTCTACAAGAAGTACATGGTTTGGTAAGATTTGTTCTTTCAGGCCCCATAGGAACCAAGTGCACTAAATAAAATGGAAATATAACTACATGAATTGTAACATCACTATTATATTTCCTAGTTTAATTAATGCATAATGTAGATATAACTTATGCTTGTGGGAAAATGATGTATATGTGAATTATGTTTCTAAATTTTAACAAATAAAATGTGGGATGCTTGTTGGGACATTGACACAGATGGGGGATGATTAATCCAAGAGAGGGAGGGGTTAGAAATGAGTGGTTTTCATCCATGAGCTTAATTCCCAAACTTTCCTATTTTTAATGTTTTATAGTGAATCTTCTCGGATTTTCCTCAAGTGTGGAAGAGCCCAACTATTGAATACATGTGAGAGGGTATTTTGAGAAGTCAAGCATCACATAGCATGGTGTTTATTTGTAGCTCTGGGGAGTACTCTCCCTAGAAAACCTTCTTAGAAGAGAATAAGATTTCACAATTCAAAGGAAGGCCATTGAATAGTGGAAGAACAATCTAGGGAAGAGAAGTCCCATAGGAATAAAGGGAAATTAGAATATCCCATAAGAGAAGTCGACCTCAAATAAGTGACTTGAAGGATATAAATAAAGAGACGTATTACTCATTTGGAGACACACACACCTACCTATGTCTCACCCTTCCCAAAGGTTAAGGTGCTCATCTGAGTGAAGGAAGGAAGACACAACACTACAACTCTTGGAGATTCTTGGTTATTATTGGTGGTGGTTTTCTCTTGTGTGCTCTCCTTGGAAGAGGTGCATTATTTTTGTATGGTGTTGTTGCTGCAACTATTTAGTATGTTAGCTCTATCTGGCTAATTAGCCCTGTGTTATGGTTTCTTCATTATTTATTTCTCTGATATATGGTTCATGGTTTGATTATATTATTGACATAATCTATCTAAGAAAAGATGGTTGGGTTTCTCCTAGTCATTTTCCAGGATAAATATTTTTTGTCTTCTTATGCTTGTTTATGTTCATATTTCCAATACTTGATATAATCATTAATGTAAAAGAATATCTAATAACATTGATAAATCTAATAATTAAAAAATTACAAAAATCTAACATGGTGAGTTGGTTACCTTCAAGACAGTCTAACAACCAGAAGGAAATATCCATTTGAAGCTCTAATAATTATTCTTTGTCAGATCTCGCTGAGAACTTGTTCCAAATCATTGGGAACAATTCAATTTTATATCAATTCTCCCAACCCTATCAGACCCCCCCTGCAATACTCAGATTGCACTTTAGTGGAGTTTGAAATTTTTTCTTGCAAATTTTCATTCTGCTCTACCAACAAAAGGATTACTAGTACAGAGCGACGTATATACCTTAGATGGAGCGCACAATTTCAGATCTCTTGGAAGCATAGGGTACTCCATTCAGAGGAGAACACTGTTGATCATGTCAATCGTAAGCCCAAAATAAGAAGAAGAAGAAGCCAAATCTAAGAAGAAGGAAGTCAAGGTCATGAGGATCTCGAAGACTCAATTAAGGGACCATTTGATACTAGTGAAAATTCTAAATTCAGATATACCAGTAGCCCTTACGCCCTAACCGTACATTATATGAAAAGAATAATTGTCTGAAGCTAACCCACGTATCAATTTAGAAAACGAATGATGAACAAGTCTGTCCCGCCTCACTACTTCTATGAGAATTTCACGTATCATGGACCATTTGAACAACCATTGAGACTGTGGATGATGTAGAGATTGTAACTACTACACTTAATCGATTTCCCTCTTCTTGGGACCCATTTCTTCAAGGAATTTGCGTTGTAAGTAAATTTCCCAATTTTGATAAGTTGTGGACAGGCTGTACCCAAGAAGTATCTAGGTTGATATCAAAATCTTAGAATAAAAATGATGAAGAAACCAAAGCCCATGTGAAGAAGCAAGGAGAGATATCAAAGAAAACCAAGCATCTCATTCTATAAGGTTGATAAAAATCGATGCTATAGTTGTATGTCAGACATTATGAATTTCAATGCCCTCATAAAAACGAAGGAAGAAAGAATCATGCACATGAAACAAACATGGAAGATTACACACCTTAGAAAAAAAGGAATCTAAAGGATGCCAAGAATAGGGACACGAGTTTCCCATCCTCATTGTACTCATCCCTCAAGGTAGTGATAATGCAGGATAGAGGGGTGATTTCAAGCACATGACCTGATTCATAAGTTCCCCTACTAAGTTGATAGAAAGAGTTACCTCTGTTGTTTTGTAGATCAAAATATCATTAAATAAAATGAGTAGGAGAAGCCTCCTACAAGCTTGATTCTGTGTAATCCTATCTCAATTAAAGATGTATTGTTTGTACAAGGCTGAAGAAGAATCTACTTTCCATCTCTTATTTAGAAGATAAAGGTTTCAGGTAGTTTTTTGTGGATGGCCAAGTCCCCCATGGCCCAAGATTTCAAGAATAGATTCTGCTACCGTGATTGGTGCATGAGAGGGACACCAAGAACTAGCCCTTATACACAACAATGTTAGCTCTAGTGAGATATGGCACTAATACTTGCTCACCTAAATTACAAAGCATTACTAGTCTTGATCAAGATGTTTACCAATGTGATGCAAGCAGTGGAACATCATGATGAGTATGCAGTGATACACACTTGGAAAGAAATGTAAAGGGAAGATTTTCTGAAGAAGATAAGGATCCATTGTGAGTCTTGGACATCATACATTCAAATCTATGTGGACATATGATAGTACCATCCCTAGGTAACTTTGTATACCATGTCATTTTCATAGATGATTACACATGTAAGTCATGGATGGATCTACTTCATAAGCTTTAAAGATGAAGTTTTCAATAAGTTTCTAGAATTTAAAGCTTTAGTGGAAAATATCTCTTGAAGAAAGATTAAGATCTCAAGATCTAATAATGGAGGTGAATACAACTCAAATGAGTTTAAATACTTTATGGGTTAGTAGGGGATTTGGTGAGGGATTAAACTCCCATAACCCCAACAAACACAGGGTTGGTGAGGAAAGAACAGATCATAGAATTAGCTAAAGCCATGATCCATGGCTAGAAATACTGATCTAGGGGCAAGCATTCAAAGATACTTGTGTGTATGTCCAGAACAAAAGTCATCATAATATATTGGGGAACAAGACACCATATAAGAAGCATTCACTAGAAAGAAACCGTAATAATAATTTGAGGATATTTGGTTGTCCAAGGTATATACATGTTCCCAAGGAGAAGATAAACAAAGTTGAGCCTTAAGGGAAAGAAGCACCTTCCCCTTGGATAATGAGGAGTTCAAGGCTTCATATAATATACATATTTAAGAATAGGAGAGATATTGAGATCAACCTATATTACGATTTTGATGAAGATGAAACCTTCAACATATCTAGGGAGTCTTACGTGGATGAGGATCGAGAGGGAAGTCTGCTCAAAGGGATGCATACTTCGTTGACTGTACTCTACATGAACGCATTCTAGAATATCAGAATGAGACAGTAGAGCCAAAGAGAGCCATAGATCCACCTAAAGAAGCTACAGTTTCATGGAAAAGACCAGCTTGGCTTCGGATTACCTTACAGGAAGATGAAGGACATGCAAATCCAAAGGGATGCTTTAGAGAAAGTAAGAGACCACACAAGTTTTCTAGCTATGTGGTGCTAATGAGAAAAATCATTGATTCAGAGCCTTCCACTTTTGAAGAAGTTGTTAGCAACAAGAATGGAAGGATGCCATGATGGAGGAGTATTGGTCTCAATCCCGAAGGAGGAGGAGGATGGAGGAGTATTACTCTCAATCCCGAAGGTATGGTGCTAGCCCACAGGTCCCCACAACTTCTGCATTTTCCATTGTTGCAAGGTTGGTGGGAATAGCAACACAAGAGAGAAGTTGTCATTCCGTATTGGATTAGTCACCTGTAAGTACTTGGATATTCCAAACCTTAGTCTTCA
>SNQJ01S0115184.1:0-22902 GCA_010110895.2 Picea sitchensis
GGGGGGGGGGTTCTTCTCAATCAAACAAGGGATGAGGTATAATAATACCATTCAATGAATGATACCGTGAGTTAGTGAATGAGGAAATTAAGGTGGTGGTTGTTCGTAAATGATACGATGGATAAATACATGAGAGGCCCCATAGTCATTTGTCAGGGACGTTTTTTTAATAGTTTGGGAATTTCAATGAATGTAGATTGAGCATGGAGGGGAATGGCATTCTCATTCATGATCGTTAATTCCAATGGAGATAGGAGAAAAAGGATAGTTCACACAATGGAAGAAGGAAGATATCATGAATCCCAGTGTAATACCGACCAAGTTTTAAATTGATGGGCAGTTTGAGGCTTTTGAGAGGTGCATAGCCAATATTTTTGTGAAAGAGGAAGAACCTGGTGAGGCCTAGATGTAATGTTTGAAGTATTGATTTAATAGACTACTATTGCATGTAGATTTTCCTCCATTAATGAATTGTGTGCATTGCTTTGAAAAAACCTAAATCACATTAAATGCAGTTAATACAATGTACAATTGACCCTACATTTCAGACAAGTGGAGCCGAATGGGATTTATAGAACGGGTAGAGGATTTTAAAAGATTTGCACTCTGAGTTAACCAGGAAGCCTTACCTAATCACTATCCCATATCCGGATACTTTTAAACTAAAGGGGTCTGCTTATATTAAACTTTTCGCAGAGGAGTATAGTCTAATACTCTACTTTTACCTAAGCCTGTTTGGTCGTTTTTATTGTGTGATTATGTGTATCATCCAACGCATGAGGCCTAGGATGTAAATCCCAAAGTCGTTTGTAATGTAAACATATGGTAATGGTTTATATGTATGGTCTAACGCATAAGGTTTAGGCCATAAAATCCCAAAGTCGTTTGTATTGCTAAGACTGTGGTAATGGTTATAGGTACAAACAGATAGGAAAGTAATTATAATTACAGGACTTTAAATAAACATTGAAATGGGGAATATGCACTTATTATATCGTCGATTTGAAAACTTTAAGTTGAATGGTAATGACAGTTGATGACAGTAAGGACTCTAGTAAACTCTCAGATTCAAGCTATATAATAGAAAGCCTACTTTCTTGAATCCCGAAGCTATTCATGAATAAATGTACAAACAATTTATTTTTTTTGACATTTTTTAAGGTACATTACTTATGGTATCAGAGAAAAAAGTTACAACACTGGGTCTGAACAGGGCCACATTAATTCCTTAGTATATATTTCAATTTATGTAAAACTAATAAATCTTATGGTTACAAACATAAAGCCTTTCTGTTTTGTGATAATTATGGCAACTCAGGAGGGTGTAGAAATCAGGATGGAAGGAAATCCACAGCAAGGACCTCCTGGAGATCCAAGACAAAATAGTGATGGAATCTCACCCACAGAGGTGTTGGAAACATTGAGGAATCTTATTGTTGAACTGCAGATTTTCAAGGCCGACAATGAAAAATTGAAAAAAGAACAATAGGAAGAACAAGAGATAAATGAAGTCCTGTTGCGTAGTATAGTAACCAAGAAAATCCAAAAATACGATAACCATGATGAAGGGGTCACCAAGATCGAATGAACCAGTGGAAGAAGGGATTCCAGCCAACTCCTTATCGAAATGCAACAAAAAGTTTCCCAAGAAAGGATTTTGACTCAAGTCATTGGAATGTGCAAGGTAGTGGTAAACTGGTAAACCTGGGAATGAAGAAGTTTTGGGACATCTCTCATGAGCCATTAAAGTGTTGGGAATGTGGAAAGCCTCATCTAAGGAGGAACTGTTGTTCATAATTTGCAGGAAGCCTCGATAGTGGGAGACGTGGGCAGAAACCTGCATCGGATAAATGCATCCATAAATGGTCGACAAGCTGACCACCAGTCCTCGGTGGTAAAAATAGAAGGCAAAATCAATGAAACTCGAATTTATGTTTCAATTGACCCTAGAGCTACATTAATTTATATTACTCCTGATGTAGTAGAGACAAATAAACATAAGAAACTGAAGCACGCAAAATCATGGCTTGTACAACTAGCAACATGTACATTATGATTTTGAGTTCAACTTAGATGGTCAAAATATAAGCACCAATCTGAACATCCTACCACTAGGATCTTACGATATGATTATCGGGATGGATTGGTTGGAACAACACAAAGCAGTACTAGACTGTTACACAAAAATACTTAGCTATAAAGATGATTTTGGCACTGTAAGAACAACCCAAGGCATACCAAAACCTGTATTAGTCAGACAAGTTTCAGAGATGCAACTCAAGAAATGTATTAGAAAGGGATGTCAAGTTTATGCCATCCAAGTGATGAATCTATTAGAAAAAGAAGATAAGCCAAAGTTAGAAGACTTTGAGGTCCTACGTGAATTCAGAGACATGTTTGTGGATGATATAATAGAATTACCTCCTAGAAGGGAAATAGACTTCTCCATAGACCTAGTACCTGGTTTAGCCCCTATATCAAAAGAACCTTACCGAATGAGTCTACCAGAACTGACATAATTAAAAATACAATTACAAGAATTGTTGGACAAAGAGTATATCAGACCGAGTGTCTCACCATTGGGGGCACCAGTCCTCTTTGTGAAAAAGAAAGATTGTGTACTCTAAGACTATGTATCGATTATAGACAACTGAACAAAATTACTATTATGAAAAAATACCCCTTACCTAGGATAAATGATATGTTCGATCAAGTAGGTGGGGCAAAGATCTTTTCAAAGTTGGATTTACGATCCGGTTATTATCAAGTTAGGATAAAAGACGAGGACATAAGCAAAACAACGTTTTAGACAAGATATGGACATTATGAGTTCGTAGTCATACCTTTCGGACTCACTAACGCACCAGCCACGTTTATGTGCCTGATGAACAATATTTTCAGTCAATACTTAGACAAGTTTGTGGTAGTATTTATCAACGATATTCCGGTCTATTCAAAAATGGAGGAGGAACATGATGAACACTTAAGTATAGTTCTGCAAACATTGAGGAAACACAAACTGTATGCCAAATTTGACACGTGTGACTTCTATAAAAAAGAAATACAATATCTAGGACATGTATTTTCAGCAGAAGGCATTGTCGTAGACCCGGAGAAGACAAAATCCATTATGGAATGGTCGGTACCTAAGGATGTAGCATATATCCGGTCATTCATGGGAATCATCGGATATTACAGTAGGTTTATAGAAGGGTTTTACAAGATAGCCTACCCTATCACGTCATTACAAAAGAAAGGAACTAAGTTTAACTGGTCAGAGAAGTGTAGCGACAGTTTTAACAAACTAAAGGAATTATTGACAACTGCACCCATATTGAAGGTAGAAGTTCTAGATAAACACTTCACCGTATGTGTTGATGCAAGTAAAAAAGGACAAGGGGTGTCCTAACTCAGAAAGGACACGTTATTTGTTATGAGTCCAAGAAATTAAAAGAACACGAGAAAAATTATGTCACTCATGACTTATAATTGGCATCGGTAATACACGCCTTAAAAATGTGGTGACACTACGTAATGGGCAGAAAATTTCTATTATTGATGGATAATAGCGAGGTGAAATATTTGTTTAACCAACTAGATCTTAATGCAAGACAAGCAAGGTGACTAACCTTCTTAAGTGAATTCGACTTCGAGGTCAGACATATCAAGGGTAAGGAAAATAAAGTAGCAGACTCTTTAAGAAGAAGAGTCCATGGGTTATTTGAGATAAATATCAATAGGACAGAAAGTGATCTGGAACAAAGAATAAGGACAACAAGAATTAACGAAGAAAATTACACTAAGATGATGGCATAATTTAAAAACAGTATCGCAAACTCAGATAAACCAGATCTAAGTATCGACAAAAAGGGACTATTACGATTTAAAAAACAAACTTTACATACAAGATTCAACAGAGTTAAAATTAACAGTTTTAGACGAAGTGCATAAGAAACCATATTCTGGCCATCTAGGTTACCAGAAAACAATAACAACACTTAGAAAACTATTTTACTGGCCTAATATGAAGGGTGAAACAGTAGAGTACTTAGCTAGGTGCCAAAATTGTCAGCAGGTTAAGGCCAAGCACCAGCACCCAACCGACCTATTACAGCCATGACTAGTACCAGAATGGAAATGGGAGACTATATCACTTGACTTTATAACAGGTTTGCCTAAAACTCAGAAAAAAAATGATTCTATCATGGTTGTAATCGATAAACTCAGTAAGTCTGAACACTTTATTCCTGTAAAGTCTACATTTAAAGCTATAAAAATTGGTGAAATACTCTTGAAAGAAATTTTTAGACTGAATGTTATTCCTAAAATGATGATTTCAGATAGGGATGTAAAATTTACATCCGCGTTTTGGAAGGAATTGTTTGCAGGGATAAACACTAACTTGAATTTTAGTACGAGCCATCATCCACAAACAGATGGACAGACCGAAAGGACAAACCAAATCATAGAGGATATGCTCCAGATGTACGTAAGAACAAAACCGAGCAAGTGGGAAGACTACTTGCACTTGGTAGAATTTGCATATAACAATGGGTACCAATCTTCGGCTAAGTTGAGCCCTTTTGAAATACTGTATGGTAGAAAGTGTATGACTCCAATTAGTTGGGATAACCTAGCTGACAGACTCATGGTTGGACCAGTGATGCTCCAAGAAATGGAGAACATGGTAAGAAAGGTACAACAGAACTTAAAATAAGCACAGGACAGGCAGAAGAGCTATGCAAATCAGAAAAGAAGACACTTGGAATTTCAAATGGGAGACCATGTTTATTTGAAGGTCAAAGCCAAAAAAAGCTCGTTGAAGTTAGGGAACTATGCCAAGATGACACGCAGGTTTTGTGGGCCCTTTGAGATAATAGCTCGAATGGGACCCATAGCTTATCAACTTACACTTCCATCTAATCTAAGAGTTCATATTGTATTTCATGTTTAATTGTTGAAAAAGTATATTCATGACCCTACTCATATAAATGATTGGAACTTGGTGCAGGTAGAACCCGATGGCGAGTTTCAGGTGGAACCCCTACACATTCTGGACCGGAGAGAAGTAGTACTTTGGAACAAAGTCATCGCTCGGGTAAGGTGCAATGGAAGCACTTTAATCCTAAGGAGGCCACTTGGGAGTTGGAGGGAGATTTGTAGAAATCTCGTCCAATTCTGTTCCAAGAAAGGAACGAACACTAAGGACAATGTTTTACTCATCCATTTATGGCAATTCCAAATTTTGAATTTGATAAATGTAATTAATTATTATGACTGTTGGGCAGAGATTTGATTTGACTCAACCAACTATTTGACTATGACACTTGTATAAAAACAAAATATTTTATATTGACTGCAAGAGGACAAATGGAACAACCATGTTAAAATCATCTCACCATGACTCCATGAGTGGGGAACATGTTGGAACTACCTCTAGGCTGATTGTTACAAGTAGAAAATCAATGATTTGGCCATTGGCAGCCCTTGAAAATCAAGGATTTAGAAAGCTACGAAAATTCCCAAGGGAGGGAAAAAAGGACCTAGGGAAATTGATAAATAGCATATGTGAGGAGGCAGGATGCTGCCAAGTATGCTAGGGAAGGAGACTATTGATTTACTTGTTGTTATGAAAACTACTTGAGTGTGAGGCAAGGGAAACTGTTGGAGCAGTAGGACATTGCTAAGGAAAAGTTTTCTCCAATTTCTCCCTTATGGATTCATGGTCAGACTAGGGGGTGAATCAGGAGAGTAGTTTGGCTTCCCTATTCTACGGTTAGGAGGAACATGGATGTTCCCTTTGTCTTTCAAAGTATTATTTCAGATATGTTATTTTTATCCCTTCTCTCGCTAAATGTTATATGGTTTCATACATGATAGAATGCATCTGTTAATTCTAACTAGAAATAATATTAAGGATGAAAGATCGAATGCATCCTTTTGAAGACTTAGGAATTGCTAGAATGTCTCTGTACTAGCTCGAAATGGATTATCTTTGTTGTATCACATTACTGTTATGAGTACTAATTCCTGAAAGTATACTAGCTGAAAGGATATGCCTAGTCAATTCTTATAGAATATATGTGCTATGGTTTGGATTACTACTGTAGTAAGACAAACCATTGTAGTTGAAACCCCACAAATAAATTGTGATGCAGATTTGAGTTTACCCACGTATTGAATGCAAATGGAAACTGTACAGTTTATATATATATATATATATATACGTATGGACGTATACTTATTTTCTAGTATATAAAGGTATGTGCAGCAATAGAGTAATTAACTAAGATTTCTTCCATGTACTAGCTGAATAGTCATGATTTTTAGGAGATAGCCATAATCGCAAGTGCCTAAGATATATATGTATACATATATTTAAAATACGGAAGTGACCTTGCAAATACCAACCAGTGTTTAATGAAAAAGTTATAGGACGAATTGCCTTATGGGTCCATAGGTTGACATGTTGGAAATTATATTTGGAGTGAATCGAATTATCACAGTTTAATTACCAAAACTAATCATGGCAGGCGTGAAGGCACAGGGAAGAAGGGACATCCCGAAACTTCACATACCCCTGAATAAATTCATAACTATGTAAATAACAACATAATCACCTAGAATTTAAAAAGGAAAGCCTTTAACACAAGTACAATAGCTGCAATTTGAATTCATTTATCATCATGCGATCTGGAGTCAATTACATATAAGATATACATATAGCCGGCAATATCTGAGCACCTTTTATTCATTTAAAAATCCTTTCTTGGAAGGAGACAGTATGTCGCTAGTACATTAAACCAATGAAATAACCAGTATACCATTACAAGTAGGCGGAAAGGAAACCCTAGAATTCTTTTAAGAATAATATTACATATCTCATCCAGAATTCAAACAAACAAACACCCCATACTGTGTTTTATTCCAATGATAGAAATTACTATCACAAAACGGGTTACCCTTAATCAAATGGTACCAAAATCGAAACATAACTACATTGTTAATCAAAGGACTGGAAAGGGACCATGCCCTTCCTCTAGAACTAAAAGAATGTGACAGAGAGGGTTATGGGCATGGAACCTGAATACCTTTGTCTCCAAGAATAGGTGTGGATATTCGCAACTTCTTACCGACGAGGACTCTACAAAATTTGTACCAGTAAAATATTAGTAACTTAATATGCCATTGAAATTTCAGAACGATACAAAAGTAGGGTGAATGAAAGTATCCACAGAATGAAAATATATCACTTGACATAACCTGTACTTATCTTGGATTTTTCCGTGGCCATGATCCATTTCCCAGCCATGGTTGTCCACCAACCGAGAGGGGAGGAGCGAGCTTGTTTAAGTTGATGGGTACCCTCTCATCAAAACATGGCCCCATCATTAGTTAAAACATCCAGTTCAAGAAAGAAGTGATACGAGAGACTATGGATTTCGTAATTATAATAGTAGTTCCAGCACCGATTCCAGAGACACTAAAATAGTGAATGAATATACTCTGAGGTATAGACAAGATACAGATAATATACTAGACAAATTCTTCATAAGGAAACACCATCGAAATATAGTTAATATGAATGTTAAATACATGAATCCATTTTTCTTAAAATTTAGAATAAAGGATTAAAGTAACACGAAATTATTTAGCCTATTGACAGATCACGGTAAGCCAATACAAAACTCGTAAATATTTATCAGTTACAGGATATAAAGCTTTCGAACCTGAGAGGTATGATTTAGTAAACAAATTTATGAAAGGTCCTTTTAGGGTCTCTCTCTTTGGGGTTACGGGTTATGGGCGAGGATCGTATACAAGCGAAAGGGCCCTTTGAGGCAGATGAGTGGCGATGGGTTGGGAAAACATACTAAACAGAGTATAACTATCCACGACAAGAATTTAGAGCCTACAAAACAAATAAAACTCTTTTAATATGGACAAGGAAATACTACAATTACAGTGCAACGCTCTCACCCTAATAAACTTAATTTCTGGAATGAAACTAGGGGAAAATCCCGTAGAAGCTCAATACCAACCAATGATACAGTATGGTGAAGCATAGCGAAAACAGTACACCCTAGAGGCAATCTACTCGCGAATCACCAAGAAAACAAAGGAACGCGCTATCAACCCTTTCGAAGTTTCTAGAATAGATAAGAACACAGTAATAAAATTACTTAGCAGAGGGGAGGAACTTCGAGAACCTTCCTGGAGTTTTGGAAATAATAAAATAACCTCTTACTGATAGTATAATCACTGCGGCACGTAGGTTACCCATAATGGTTAAAAGAGGAAGAGAACTCAGCCACAAATCTATGACTAGAGATGCAAAGGTAATGAGAAACTTACCAATGGGTTAGATAGCAATGCTGCCTCCTCTATGAGAAAAACCTCATGGCTGTTTCCCTTCGCCAAGAAATTAGAGTCGTAGAGCTAGACTTCTGCAGAACCTCCCCACAACAAAATCCATTAACCTAGCGAACTCCTTCCTCGGAGAATGAGGTCTGCGGGTACAAATGACCAGGTGGTGAGATAGACTTGGCACATCCATATTGGATAGCAGGTCAGATGATGGCCTTGACTGTAGCATGTACCCTACCCCCCTTTAATGCCATATCCAGGATTAAGTGCATATCGGACCTACCCCTCTCTTGGTATTCAATGAGCGGCTGAGTAAGGAGGTGCCTGTGTGACTCATGGAAACATTTAACCCTAAATCACAATAAATGTCGTTAATACAATGTACAGTTGACACTACGTGCGGGCAGGTGGAGCCGAATGGGATTGTTAAGTGCATATCGGACCTAAACCCTAAATCACATTAAATGCAATCAATATAATGTATAGTTGACGCTACGTTTCAGACAGGTGCAACCGAATGGGATTTCTAGCACGGGTAGAGGATTTTAAACTATTCACACTCTGATTTAAATGGGAAGACTTACCTAACCACTATCCCGTATCCGGATACTTTTAAACTAAAGGGGTCTGCTTATATTAAACATTTCGTAGAGGATTATAGTTTAATACTCTACTTTTATCTAAGCCCGTTTGGTTGTTTTTATTGTGTGATTATGTGTATGGTCCAACGCATGAGGCCTGGGCTCTAAATCCCAAAGTCGTTTGTAATGTAACATATGGTAATGGTTTATATGTATGGTCTAATGCATAAGGTTAAGGCCATAAAATCCCAAAGTCGTTTGTATTGTTAAGACTGTGGTAATGGTTATAGGTACAAACATATAGGAAAGTAATTATAATTACAGGACTTTAAATAAACATTGAAATGGGGAATAAGCACTTATTATATCATCGATTTGAAAACTTTAAGTTGAACGGTAATGATAGTTGATGACACTAAGGACTCTAGTAAACTCTTAGATTCAAGCTATATAATAGAAAGCCTAGTTTCTTGAATATCGAAGCTATTCATGGATAAATGTACAAACAATTTTATTTTTTTTAATAGTTTTTAATGTACATTACAAAAATTAAGGTGGTGGTTGGTCGTAAATGATATGGTGGATAAATACATGAGAGGCCCCATAGTCATTTGTTAGGGAGGTTGGTTTAATAGTTTGGGGATTTCAATGAACGTAGATTGAGCATGGAGGGGAATGGTATTCTCATTCATGATCATTAATTCAAACGAAGATAGGAGAAAAAGAATAGTTCACACAATGGAAGAAGGAAGATCTCATGAATCCGATTGTAATCCTGGCCAAGATTTAAATTGATGGGTAGTTTGAGGCTTTTGAGAGGTGCATAGCCCATATTTTTGTGAAGGAGGAAGAACCCGGTGAGGCCTAGATGTAATGTTTGAAGTGTTAATTTAATATACTAGTGTTGCATGTAGATTTTCCTCCATTAATGGGTTGTGAGCATTTCTTTGAATTGCATTGTTGTGTGCTCCTAGTAATTACAACATCTACAGTTAATAGACTGTCTACACTACTAATGTATCAGAGCATGTTTGATCGCCACATGTGAGTGATAATGACACACCGATGTTTTAACATTGTAAAACCCTATGGGGAAACATTCAAGACCCTCGCTAATGTGGGGAAACATCCAAGACCGATGTTGATGAAGTGCTCATTCTGATGCAATCTTTGACCAAACCCCCTCTTCTTTTCAAGGGTGATTTACCTTCAAACCATGTTGTCTCACAACCTATTCAGCCAGTGGTTGAGGAACTGGTTGTTTGGATGAAATATTCGGTCGACCCCAGTCTTCTGTTGGAGAGTGTTGAGTCTACCAAATGGTCATGTAGATGCAATCTTCGGCTAATCCCACTCTTCTCTTGGAGATTGTTGAGTCTACCAAAGTGGTCATGCTGATGCAATATTTGGCTGATCCCACTCTTCTGATAGGGAGTGATGTGTATAACGACTATGCTTTTAGCATTTCCAGTTCAGTACTTTCATAACAAGGGGTCATTTTGTCCACTTTGATCACAACCCTTCCAAGTCCTAGGATGCTTTCCTTTGATTGGAATGACCTTGTTGAGCCTCACCTTCCTTCTTATACTCCTTTTCAAATAAGGGTTGAATTTAATTCAAAAAACATTTACCGATGTATTGTAGATGAAGGAGACTCTGAAAGTATTTTATACTGCTGGGATTGGAAACCTTTGGGTTCTCCTGAGCTTGTGACCACTTCGCACGAGTTGTCGGATTTTGACAGACATCCTAGTGAATATTTGGGGATTCTTCCTCAATTTCCTATCTCATTAGGTGCTAAGATTTTCCTTGTTTATGTTATAGTGGTGCAAGGCCCATTATATTTCAATATGCTTCTCGGGTGTGATTATGTATACACTATGAACGTTGCAGTGTATACTCTCTTTTGGGTGATGCATTTCCATCACAATGGAAGCATTTTCACTATCGACCAGTTGGCATCCGATAATCACCATCCTAATTCAACATTAGTTTGAGATTCTCCTTTATATATATAAATTATTCATGTAGACTCTACCCTGCCACAGGTAAATTATGTGGCATATTATCCTCCATGTTCAATTGCTCCTGAGTAGCAACTTGTTCGTGACTCATTTTTTCCCTCACGAGACTTGGTATCAGTAATTGATCCATTGGTTTATCCAATGAGGGAATGGGAGCCCTTTCTTTGCCCACTTGGTCTGAGTGATATTGAGTTTCCTTTCGAGTCTGATCTCATTGTTTGTAGATCCTCAAGACCTTGTGCTTGTGATTCTTTGTTGATAGACTCTTCTAGTCATGGCCAGAACATTCATCGTCATATGGAATATGGTCAATTTGCTTCCCCATTTGGGACTGTTAACCCTCCTCATTTGACTAATTTATCATATTTTGAGTTTTCTTCCGATGAGGCTATCCTTGAATCCATGACTATGTTTTCTATACCATGAGAATACTTACACCATGGTTTGTGTTTTCTTCCCTTTAGGGAGACTTTCTAGGTTGACTGTCGAAGAGACTCTTGTTCTGATCCTAGCATTGGGATCTAATTGAGCTACTACCACGCATGAGTCGTAATCTCGTGTGGTGCTTTGTACCATATTGTATAGTCCATGTTTGTTGTTTTCAAGTTTTGTATTCAATAACACCTCTTATTTTCTGATGTTTCTATCTATATTGGATTTATTAACCTCTGTTTGAGTGTTATTGGCCTTATATGAAGGATCTTGGAGACATCTTTGTTTGACAGTTTCTCATCGTATCATTCCGTTCTAACAAGTATTGACCACGAGACTGGCATATAGGCTAGATTTTTTCCTACGTTCGTTTTCTGCCTTATTCGTTTCCTGGTTCATTTAGCCTTAGGATCGACCCCACTGAATTGCAACACTAACCTTCCTTGTCGATAAGTGTGTCATACTCTATGTGGTAGATTCTTCCTTCGATGGGAATCCTAATTAGATCCTTGTTTTCCATTTGGTATCCATGCCATAGTACTTCATAGACACAGGAGTCATGTTTAGTCCCGCCATGACCTTTTGTTGAAGCCTCGTAGTTATTCTTCATCTTTCTCTGGCCTATACCCGAGGGAATACCTAATGAGAATGGTTTGTTGTCCTTCAAGCTCACTTGAATTTTTAAAGAAACATCCAAAGAGACTTTATTTATTCTTTTCGATCTCATATGGATTACTTGAGAAAAGAAGACCCCCTAGAGTCTTGTTTAATCTCTTTTCAGACTCTCTAGAATGAAAATATTGTCTAGCGATCTTGTTGCACTTCATGCTCGTCAAACTCAAATTTGAGGGCACATCTGTCCAGCTGTAGTTTACCCATTTTTTGGTTCGGATGGATAATTTTATGAATGAAGGTATGCCCTAGGAACTTCGGTTCGCTAGGATATTATTCTCACACGTAAGTTTAACCCTTTTTTGGGCCCGAGGGACTAAATTTTTGAAAAAGTAACATTCTCCTTGGTTTTGGTTTATCTCTTTTTCGTGCCTTGGAAATTACCGACGAAAAAGGAACTGCCTCGAAGTCCATATTTGATATCCTTTCAAACTCCTTAAATATGAAATTTTTTTGAGTGACCTTGTTCCTTTCACACTCGTTAATTGGTCCAAATAGAATATCTATTTGGCACGATTTTAAGCCTTTTTCCAGCCAATAGATTATCCAGGGAAAAGGTAAGACTAATGATACATGTCTCGCCACGAGAGTTCTCCTAAGTTATATTTTATACTTTTTTGGGCTAAGGAGACTAAACCTAGAAAAAGGTTGTGAGTCAATAGTTAAGCTCTTTTCAGTCCACTTAAAATTGAAAATATAGACGAGTGATCTTGTCTCAATCACACTCATTAAAATGGTTTTGAAGAGACATTATTTTCGTATACGTTTAACCCCTTTTCGAACCGACTAGAATAATTGCGAAAAAGGAAATCCTTGGAGTCTTATGTTAGCATTTTTTTCAGACTCTCTAAAACGTGAAAAAACCACCGAGTTTACCTTCTGTGGGATCGTAAAAATTCTCATGCAAGGAGTCTTGTTGTGTCATCCTTAATCGCACCGAGGGTCTCATATTTGTGTCATTGGCCTAGTTACGGATCCATGTTTCTCTCAATTATGACCTTCAAATCATTCCTTAAATGCAAGCCTTGCAACACTTTTTTCCTTTGCGATCTGACACTTTGACCCATGGAGGAATTTTATCGAGTGTCCTTATCCTGCACATGTCTCCTTATGCCGAGCATCAGTATGTTCCATGCGCCTTGAACTAGTTTTCTTTCCTGCAACACTCGTTCCTCCTCTGTAACGTAGCATTCTTTTATTCCTTTTCAAGATCGTTAAAAATTGGAAAAAGACAAAAAAATCAAATATTCCAAAAAGAGGGGACGGGATATATAAATTATTTTTCGGCAGAAAGATAGTCACCCTTTGACAAAGCACATCCCTTCGTTTGTTTTTCAAGCATTGGGAACTAGTATGACCGTTTAGAGCTTTGACAAAGAACATCCTTTCGTTTTTATTCCTGCATCACCGACTTATGTCAATGTTACATTGCTCGAGTCCCATCATTTTTCATTCTTTTTTCCAAGGGAAGTTTTATCCAACTTGAGTCGCCCATTTTAGATTTTGTCTCTTGACCTTCATGAGTCGACCATCCCGAGAGTCCAGTCAAGTCTGGATTCAAAATTGATGAAGTTATGTGCCTGATGATCGAGATCCTCCAATCTTTCCCCAATGACATGTCAAAGAACTCAGAGTAGTGAGTCTTACACTCCTATTGTAATCCTACCTGAAATGTTGAAGATATTGAAGTCATTTTTTGAGCTATGGTGTTCTCATCTCCAGCCGCAGACGTCAATACTTCTTGAAGATGCATATTATTTATGCTTGAATATCATCAAATAATTTTGAGATGTAGATCCTCTTTATATTTCTAATGTCTATACTTTATATGACATGGATTTGCAGTGTACTTGATTGTCATCCATGATTAGTTCATCCTGAGAATGGGTATGCCCGCCTCAGAGAGATTATTATTATTTTGCATATGGTGCGCTCCTGAACTATTGTCTTGTGCTCACTCGACTTTGTGCCTTCCAACTGATAAAGATATTGTGATGTATTCCAACCATCGGTTTCTCTTTTAACCCCACACATTAGGAGGAATCTATTATAGCCCAAATATTCCCTACCTATGCATACATGGCATTGGCCTTTTCACTTACACAATTTTCCAAATTATTGCTAAGAATCTTTCTTAAAAAAACCATTTTTTGGAGCATGTACATGTCCTGCTCCACTATTCCATGCGTACACACGCTAGTTTCATACTAGAGAGCTCGTGTTTACCTCCAAAATTTGCAAAAAATAAAAAGTTGAAAAGATTTTGGCGGAGTTAGCAGGGTATTGGAGGTTTCCCAACCATTTTACCCATTGTAGCACTTCCCCAAACCGAATAACTATATTTTTGTCATATAAAAAGAGCTCTTGGGATATCATTCCGACATCAAGCAAGATAAAAGAGAAACTCTACCAAAATCCATTCCCCCTCTAGCCCAGGTTTTGCAGCCCTTTCTGAGATTTGGCCTCAACATTCCCTCTTCATCCTTTTCTTTTTATACAATCCCTTCTATTTTCCCAAAGAGATCAATTGATTGTTAGAGGCAACATGGGGATGATGCACTTGGAGCAATAGTAAGAGGAGCTTGGGCCTTGTTCGTGAAGCGTTTTTACGATCAAGAAGGTTGTAATATTTTAATCCTCAATTTGAATAAGAGTTATTTTCATGTCCCAATTCATTGCATATTGGTATTTTTATTGCTTAATACATCTACATTTAAATCTGAACACTAACATTGATAAGTAGAGATTGCATATTTATAGCATATTTTTTTTAAGTGTTCTTGCAGGTCAGCTTCAGGAAGAGACACACATCTTAGGAAACTACAAAGTTGAAGGAAGTTTGCATCTTCCTTCTTCCTTCTTCTCTTTTTTCTCTTTGTTAGGGTAGTTTTTGGATAGCTTATGATTAGGACTATCTTTGAATTGAAGTTTGTTCTCTTCCTATATTCCGACCCAGTATAGTAATAGGGGGATTTTCCCCGCTAACACTGCTTTGAATACTTTTTGTCTTTTTGAAGAGGCTACACATGTAATGGGATAGAAGAAAAAATCATTTTTTTGTGTGATGATGAATTAGACATAGGAATTCCATGAAAAAGGATCATCAACACCTATGAATTCCATGGGCATATAACTATATATATTTTTTATATTAATGTAAATACATATTTTGTTCTTGGAAAAAAAAGATAAAATTTGAATTACTAAAAGATCTATGAACAAATTGTACAATAGGGTTTTACAAATAAAAAATGATGATTAGAAGACATGCTCTAGGATCCACATATAATAATAAACCTATATACTTTTTCAAACTTCCAATTTAATAATTTCTTTGAGACCTACAAGTATACTATTTGATAAACTGAGATAATAACAATATTTTTCAATAGAAAATTATATACTAATGTTCTTGTTTGGGATTGAGTCAGGTGTTCAATTACATATTTACCTTTCCTTTTATATTTCTTTCCAGCAACTTAAGTCCAAACTTATTAATTGTACTGGGGCATAGTGTATGCATCGTAAATCGAATTAACTTATTCTTCTTCTTCCATATGGATGAGTGCAAGCGTTGGAGTGGTCGTCAAGTTTCCCATGGAGCCCTTATTTTTCCTTGGGTGTATCCTCCCCCGAGTTTCAATGATATTTATAAGGGGAAAGGACTCTCACTTGAATTAGTGGGGCTTCGAGTAACAATTATATATTCTTTGTCTCTTGACCCAAAGTGACTTTTCCTATAGTGCTCTTGATTTCTATCAACTAATGGTTCACCTTAGCACTATGTCACCATGTAGTATTCAATTTTGCTTCATTTTGAAAAAGGATTGTGATATCCCCAAAAATAAATTATTTCAAAATTCGAATTTGCAAAATTTTTGCCATTTATGGCAATTTCGAATTTCGAATTTAATAATTGTAATTAATTATTATGACTGTTGGGCAGAGATCTGTTTTGACCCAACCAACTATTGGACTATTACACTTGTATGAAAACATAATATTTTATATTAATTGTAGGAGGACAAATGGAACAACCATGTTAAAATCAGTTGACCATGACTCCATGAGTGGGGAACATGTTGGAACTACCTCTGGGCTGATTATTACAAGTGGAAAATTAGTGATATGGCCATTGGCAACCCCTGAAAATTAGGGATTTAGAAAGTTGCAAAAATTCCCAAGGGAGGGAAAAAAGACCTGGCAAAAATTGATAAATAGCATATGCGAGGAGGCAGGACGCTGCCAAGTATGCTGGGAAAGGAGACTTTTGATTTACTTGTTGTTATGAACACTGATTGATTGTGAGGCAAGGGAAAACGGCTAGATCTTTAGGACATTGTTGAAGAGAAGTTTTTTCAAGTTCGCCCTCATGTATTCATTGTCAGGCTAGGGGGTGAATCGGGCAAGTAGTTTGGCTGCCCTGTTCTACGGTTGGGAGGAACCTGGTTGTTCCCTTTGTTTTTCCGCAAGCTGGTTCAGATATGTAAACCTTTCCTTACTCTCTCCTTGAATGTTTTTTGTGTAACTGATATTATGCATCTACTTGTTCTAAATCGAAGTAATTCATTGAATGGATGATATCTATCGTGGTATTATATTTACAATCACAGTCTAAATTCTTGAGTGGTTCCTCCCAAAAATCTAGAATACTAGGCAAATTTATTTAAATACAATTTGAGTTTAAGAGAGTAGATCCATCTACAGGATAACCTTAATCTAAAGTCAAAATGCTAGGATAATCTATACTTCTTAAAGAAAATCAATCTGTATAGATATAGGTTTATTTCTATGACTGGAGTATTAAACAGATCTAAATGTGAGCAATCAGATAGGTTTAATTTAATGTTGAAATGCTAGGATACGTTGTATGCTTGAAGAAGACCAATCTGTATTGATATTGGTTTATTTCTGTGACTGAAGTATTAAATAGATCTAAATTTGAGCAACCAGAGTTGAGTAAATTTGTGCCGAAAGGAAACATTTAAATGTACCGCTAATTCCATACAATCATACATCTTAAAAGAGACTTCCTGTCTTTTACATCTAAGAATTGAAGAGGAATAAGAAATAGCAAGAACCTTATGGATCACCTAGGCACTCATATATTATACACATATATATCTATTGGAAAAAAAATGCAAACTGGAAGTAATCTGTCTACATCAGAAAGTTAAGGAAATCTGAAAAACACCTTTTGTTTATCAGATGCTAAAACAATCATGGGAATTGACACCCATCAGAAGACTTTATGCTTCCCTTGTTTTATTTAAAGAACGGTCTACCCTTTTCACATTCAAAGTCTATAACGAATTTAGAAATATGCGAAAACCTTAAGAAGATCCGGAACAATTTTTGAATCGAATTTTTCACTCTGTGTTTTTTTTACTGAGTTTGTAAACTTTGTTCATGTTTTCCATTTTCGGAATTTCGGAGTTTATTGGTTCAATTGCGTGAAGTTCTTTTGTTCTTGCAAACGTTGAAACCTGAAGTGGCCCCACAACCTAATCGAATTTCATGATTCGATGATTACCATTGTATGTTGTTCATGCATCAAGCATTACCAAACGTCGAAACTCGTTAATGGCTAGGCCCCATACCTTTTCGTGATTTTGGGATTCAGCGTTTGACGTTGTGCAGTGTTTTTTCATAGGGAGTTAGCAAAACCCCGAAACCCCGAAGTGTTGGTCCCAAATTCCATTCACTTTTCTCAATTTGGGAGTTATTGTGTGTTGGTGTTTGGCACTTGAAATCGCGAAATCCTGAACCTCGAAACCCCGAAGTGCTGGTTCCACTTTCCATTCACTTTTCACAATTCAGGAGTTGTTGTGTGTTGGTGTTTGGGCATTTGAAATCGTGAAATCCCGAACCCCGAAACCCCGAAGTGTTGGTCCTACATTTCCCTTCACATTTCACAATTCGGGAGTTGTTGTGTGTTGTTCTTTGATCATTATAAACAACGCGTAGATTTTCCCAAGGTCTTGAAGGATACAAAGCAAGATCGAATGAACCAGTGGAAGAAGGGATACCAGCCAACTCCTTATCGGAATGCAGCAAAAATTTTTCCAAGGAATAATTTTCACTCCAATCATCCTAATACGCAAGGTATTGGTAAACTGGTAAACCCGGGAATGGAGAAGTTTGGGGACACGTCCCACGAGCCATTAAAGTGTTGGGACTGTGGAGAGCCTCATATAAGGAGGAACTATCCACGTTTAACTTTAGCAAACAGAACTGTTGTTCATAATCTGCAGGAAGCCTCGACAATGGGAGACGTGGGTAGAAGCCTGCATCGGATAAATGCAACCATAGATTGTTGACAAGTTGACCACGAGTCCTCGGTCGTAGAAATCGAAGGTAAAATCAATGACACTCAAATTTCTGTCTTAATTGACCCTGGAGCTACGTTAAGTTATATTAATCCTAATATATAGTAGAGTCAAATAAACTTAAGAAATTGAAGCACGCAAAATCATGGCTAGTACAACCAACAATAGGTACTAAAGGGAAAGTAGTTGACTTTATTTTTTATTTTGAGTTCAACTTAGGTGGTAAAAACATAAGGACCAATCTGAACATCTTACCACTAGGATCTTATGATATGATTATCAGAATGGATTGGTTGGAACAACACACAACCGTACTAGACTGTTATACAAAGATACTTAGCTATAAAGATGATTCTGACACTGTTAGAATAGCCCAAGGCATAAAAAAACTTGTATCAGTCAAAAAGTTTCAGCGATGCAACTCAAGAAATGTTTTAGAAAGGGATGTCAAGTTTATGCCATCCAAGTGATGAATCTATTAGAAAAATAAGATAAGCCAAAGTTAGAAGACTTTGTTGTCCTACGTGAATTCAGAGACATGTTTGTGGATGAGATACCATAATTACCTCCTAGAAGGGATATAGAATTCTCCATAGACCTACTACCCGGTTCAATCCCTATCTCAAAAGCACCTTACCAAATGAGTCTACCAAAACTGACAGAATTAAAAATCAAATTACAAGAACTGTTGGACAAAGAGTATATCAGACCGAGCGTTTCACCATGGGGGGCACCAGTCCTCTTTGTGAAAAATAAAGACGGTACTCTAAGACCAAGGATAAATGATATGTTCAATCAAGTTGATGGGGCCAAGATCTTTTCAAAATTGGATTTACGATCTGGTTATCATCAAGTTAGGATAAAGGACGAGGACATAAAAAAAACAGCGTTTCGAACAAGATATGGACACTACTAGTTTGTAGTGATACGTTTCAGACTCACTAACCCACCAGCCACATTTATGTGCTTGAGGAACAACATTTTCAGTCAATACTTAGACAAGTTCGTAGTAGTATTTATCGATGATATTCTGGTCTATTCTAAAATGAAGGAGGAACATGATGAACACTTGAGAATAGTTCTGCAAACATTAAGGAAACACAAACTGTACGCAAAATTCGACAAATGTGACTTTTATCGAAAAGATATACAATATTTAGGACATGTCATTTCCTCAGAAGGTATTGTCATAGACTTGAAAAAGATAAAATCCATTATGGAATGGCCAGTACCTAAGGATGTGGCAGATATCTGGTCATTCATGGGAATCACCGGATATTATCGCAGATTTATAGAAGGGTTTTCCAAGATAGCCTACCCTATCACGTCACTACAAAAGAAAATAACCAAGTTTAACTGGTCGCAAAAGTGTCAAGACAACTTTAACAAGCTGAAAGAATTATTGACATCGGCACCCATTTTGAAGGTAGAAGACCCATGTAAAGACTTAACAGTTTGTGTTGATGCAAGTAAAGAGGGACTAGCTGGTGTCCTAACTCAGGAAGGGCACGTGATTTGTTACGAGTACCAAAAATTAAAAGAACACGAGCGAAATTATGTCACTCATGACCCAGAATTTGCAGCAGCAATACATGCCTTAAAAATGTGGTGACACTAAATAATGGGCAGAAAATTCCTACTATTGACGGATAATAGCAGGGTGAAATATTTGTTTAACCAACCAAATCTTAATGCAAGACAAGCAAGGTGGCTAGCCTTCTTGAGCAAATTCAACTTCGAGGTCAGACATATCAAGGGTAAGGAAAATAAAGTAGCAGACGCTCTAAGAAGAATAGTCCATGGGTTTTTTGAGATAAACATCAGCAAGGCAGAAAGTGATTTGGAACAAAGAATAAGGACGATATGTATTAACGACAGAAGTTACACTAAGATAATGACAGAATTACAAAACAGTACCGCCAACTCTGACAAACCAGATCTAAGCATCGACAA
Organism: Picea sitchensis; assembly: GCA_010110895.2. Lineage (NCBI taxonomy): Eukaryota > Viridiplantae > Streptophyta > Pinopsida > Pinales > Pinaceae > Picea > Picea sitchensis. The sequence goes on from SNQJ01S0115184.1 coordinate 20,359, forward strand.
TAAAGGACTATTACGACTTAAAAACAGACATTACATATCAGATTCAACAGAATTGAAATCAACAATTTTGGACAAAGTGCATAAGAAACTGTATTCTGGCCATTCATGTTACCAAAAAACAATAACATCACTTAGAAAACTATTTTTCTGGTCTAGTATGAAGGGCGAAACATCAGACTACTTGGCTAGGTGCCAAGATTGTCAGCAGGTTAAGGCCAAGCACTAGCATCCAGTCGGCCTATTACAGCCATTACCAGTACCAGAATGGAAATGGGAGACTATATCACTGGACCTTATAACAGGTTTGGCTAAAACTCAGAAACATAATTACTCTATCATGGTTGTAATCGATAAACTCAGTAAGTTTGCACACTTTATCCTGTAAAGTCTACTTTTAAAGCTATAAACATTGTTGAAATATTTATGAAAGATATTTTTAGACTGCATGGTATTCCTAAAATGGTGATTTCAGATAGAGACGTAAAATTTACATCCTCTTTTTGGAAGGAATTGTTTGCAGGGATAAACACTAAATTGAATTTCAGTACAAGCTATCATCCACAAACGGATGGACAGACCGAAAGGAAAAACCAAATCATAGAAGATATGCTTCACATGTACGTAAGAACAAAACCAAGCAAGTGGGAAGACTACCTACACTTGGAAGACTACCAAAAATAAATTATTTTTGAAATTTAAATTCATTGGAAATTTATTCCGTTTTTAGTACATTCGAATTTGGAATTTTTTTTCCATTTATTGCAATTCCGAATTTTGAATTTAATAATTGTAATTAATTATAATGACCATTGGGCAGAGATCTATTTTGACCCAACAAACTATTGGACTATGACACTTGTATGAAAACATAATATTTTATATTAATTGCAGGAGGACAAATGGAACAACCATGTTAAAATAAGCTGACCATGACTCCACGAGTGGGGAACATGTTGGAACTACCTCTGGGATGATTATTAAAAGTGGAAAATCAGTGATTTGGCCATTGGCGGCCCTTGAAAATCAGGGATTTAGAAAGATGCAAAAATTCCCAAGGGAGGGAAAAAAGACTTGGGCAAAATTGACAAATAACATATGCGAGGAGGCAGGACGCTGCCAAGTATGCTAGGAAAGGAGACTATTGATTTATTTGATATTATGAACAATGCTTGAGTGTGAGGAAAGGGAAAACTGTTGGAGCTATAGGACATTGCTGAAGATAAGTTTTTCCATGTTAGCCCTCATGGATTCATGGTCAGGTTAGGGGGTGAATCGGGCAAGTAGTTTGGATGCCATGTTCTACGATTGGGAGGAACGTGGTTGTTCCCTTTGTTTTTTTGCAAGCTGGTTCAAATATCTAAACCTTTCCTTACTCTGTCCTTGGATGTTTTGTGTGTAACTGATATTATGCATCTACTTTTTCTAAATCAAAGTAATTCTTTGAGCGGATGATATCTATCGTGGTATTAGATTTACAATCACAGTCTAAACTCTAGGGTGGTCCCTCCCAAAAATCGGGAATACTAGGCGAATTTATTTAAATATGACTTGAGTTTAAGAGAGCAGATCCATCTACAGGATAGGCTTAATTTGAAGTCGAAATGCTAGGATACTTTGTACTACTTAAAGAAAAACAATCTGTATAGATATAGGTTTATTTATGTGAATGAAGTATTAAACAGATCTAAATGTGAGAAATAGGATAGGTTTAATTTGAATTCGAAATGCTAGGATACATTGTATGCTTCAAGAAGGCCAATCTGTATAGATATAGGTTTATTTCTGTGACTGGAGTATTAAATAGATCTAATTTTGAACAAAATTTTCCATTTCCATAGAAACGTAACATGACGAACATTGGGTGAATTCATGAATTCCTAGAGATGAAACAACATCATGAAAGAACATCTTACTAATTGTAGTGGATCTGAGTTATGTGCGACAAGAGACATGGAAAATTGGTTTGGTAAATAAGAATCCAAACCCCAACTAGGGAAACTAGGTCGAGGGGAGCTCTAATCCATGGATGGTTGAGCAGAGACAACTTTCGATAATAGTTCGCGACGACTACGGTTGAAAACCTAGCCATGGAGGAGGGACACACGAACGTCCATATTCAATATATTTTTACATTATTCAACTATGTTTCATAATAATAAGGAAATATTGATTAAGAAATTGTTATGAATGAAATCTTTTTAAGTTCGTATAATTTTTTTTTGAACTCGATATGTGAAAACATATTGAATATACACAATAAAAAAAAGTACAAACCTTTAATAATTAGAAGGTTGTACTATAGGATGAATGAAATCAATAGTACCAAATTTACAATGCATATCTTTGAGAACCCTCCCATTAAGGATCAATTTGAACTCTTTGGGAAAATGGCATCAAAATGGTGTTCTAAAACAACAACAATTTTACAAAAAAGTCAATTTTATTTTTTATGATGGATGCAACCTCAATGTGACAATTGTGATGCATATGACACTACTTCAACGCTTACAGATTATGTTTGATGCATAAATCATAAACCTAATG
>SNQJ01S0115184.1:22952-33930 GCA_010110895.2 Picea sitchensis
CATCATGAAAGAACATCTTACTAATTGTAGTGGATCTGAGTTATGTGCGACAAGAGACATGGAAAATTGGTTTGGTAAATAAGAATCCAAACCCCAACTAGGGAAACTAGGTCGAGGGGAGCTCTAATCCATGGATGGTTGAGAAGAGACAACTTTCGAGAATAGTTCGCGACGACTAGGGTTGAAACCCTAGTCATGGAGGAGGGACACACGAACGCCCATATTAAAGATATTTTTACATTATTCAACTATGTTTCATAATAATAAGGAAATATTGATTAAGAAATTGTTATGAATGAAATCTTTTTAAATTCGTATAATTTTTTTTTGAACTCGACATGTGAAAACATATTGAATATCCACAATAAAAAAAAGTACAAACCTTTAATAATGATAAGGTTGTACTATAGGATGAATGAAATCAATAGTACCAAATTTACAGTGCATATCTTTGAGAACCCTCCCATTAAGGATCAATTTGAACTCTTTGGGAAAATGTTATCAAAATGGTGTTCTAAAACAACAACAATTTTACAAAAAAGTCAATTTTATTTTATATGATGGATGCAACCTGAATGTGACAATTGTGATGCATATGACACTACTTCAACGCTTACAGATTATGTTTGATGCATAAATCATAAACCTAATGCAACTTCGACCCAAGTGAAGCAAATTATAACGTTAGCCAATGCAAGGAAGTTTTTAAGTGTTTTTGGCATTGTAGCACAACAAAAACTTGATGCAAGACTAACACAACCATGATTCCCAATCATGATGCATGCCAAGAAAAAACCACTAAGCTAGGTTTTCCAAGGCATCAACGATGCTAGAACCTTGTATTGTAGTAGCGATAAAATATTTAATAGTGATACACATGGGGAATTATGGATCTACATGTCCTAATTATATATTTGTGACTAAATAAATTATATACAAGGTGTACAACTATGAATAAACATCTATGTTACAAGAATGATAAATGTGAAATAGGTATGCTATGAGAAAGAAAAATACTTAGGTTTTGTCTAAACAATGTTTTTATCTTTTATATTTTTAAATTTTAATATGTATGTGAAAATAACATCTTTGCTTAAAATCTCCAAGAGTTAGCTCAATCGGTTGAACCGTTTCCCCAAGTCATATTCGGGTATTCTGGGAAGACAGGGGTATCTCATGAGACCTTCTTTGTAAAAAAGAAAAGTATGGTCTAAATAAATTCTTCCAACAGTTACACACAAATAATTACTCAATCATTTTGGATCCTATGAGGTTTTCCTTCGAAAAAATAACCATAAATCATTCCACCATATATCTCAACCAACGTCTTCCAACATTGAGCCCCAACTAATAACTCAACCCATTTTGTGTCATTTACCATTGAAATAAGTGTTCCCACAATGTTCGAGTACTTCCATTTGAGAAACAAAGTTCTCAAGAAGATTTGAGAAGACCATTGTTCCCTCTACCATAGAAATAAGAGTGCCCACAAGGTAATTAGACTTCCTTTTGACCACCTAAGTTGTCAAAAAATATTCAAGAAAACCACTTCTTCTTCTACCTTGAAAAATGAGTGCCCACAAGGTTAGAAAATAGAGTTTTTAATTAGAGAAGAACCAAAAAAATAAGAACAATAAAGATAAATGAAAGTAAATAGATACCAACATTGCCAAACTATAATAAGTGGTGAATATTGAGACTCAATGAGAGCATSWRWCYAASATSWSATSTTRGWYWSATGCTCTCATTGAGTCTCAATATTCACCACTTATTATAGTTTGGCAATGTTGGTATCTATTTACTTTCATTTATCTTTATTGTTCTTATTTTTTTGGTTCTTCTCTAATTAAAAACTCTATTTTCTAACCTTTTGGGCACTCATTTTTCAAGGTAGAAGAAGAAGTGGTTTTCTTGAATATTTTTTGAGAACTTAGGTGGTCAAAAGGAAGTCTAATTACCATCCATGGATTAGAGCTCCCCTCAACCTAGTTTCCCTAGTTGGGGTTTGGATTCTTATTTTCAAAACCAATTTTCCATGTCTCTTATCGCACATAACTCAGATCCACTACAATTAGTATGATGTTCTTTCATGATGTTGTTTCATCTCTAGGAATTCATGAATTCACCCAATGTTCCTCATGTTACGTTTCTATGGAAATGGAAAATTTTGTTCCCACCATTTTGTGGCTAAGAAAATCAAGGATTAGTTTGAATTCTACAAAAATTATGAGGACATATGTTCTTTCACTGGCTTGTGGCGTTATTCGTTATATTTTCATAATTGGTATTCTTGAAGTAGGAAGGCCCTTTTATCAAAAGAGGCTCATATTTACCTATATGCATGCAACTTCTTTATTATAGAATTCGATGCACTTGTTGATAGGGGAAATATTTTCAAATCTAGTCCATGTACTTGGGGTATTTTTATCCTTTTCATCAAGCCTTGGTATCCAAACTTTGATCCCTCCATGGATCAAATTTATCCTCGACCTTGCTATGGGTAAGGCTCCTCAACGTTCCCCTTCAATTTTGGCCTCTAAAGACTCTATTCAATATTATAAAGGCCATCCAAAAATTTCACAACTACAACCCTCAAATGACTAAAAGATAATGCATGACCTTATGAGGATATGTGCCAAAATGGATCTCTCAAAAGTGCTCCCCAAAGATGTCTAGTTGAATGCAGGTGAATATGTATGGAAACAAAAACTAGACTATGAGCATGTTAAATTTCATTGTAGATCACTTTTGAGGTTGGGAACATAATCTCCTCGCAGCCTAAATGAAAACATGTACCTAATTTTATGGAACCAATGCTTGAAGGTTCCTTGTAATGTATCTCAAATTCACCACAATTTTTTTTATTTTTTTTTTCTATGACATGATTCAATTTTGTGTAAGCTTAGAATTTAAGAGAAGGTAAGATTCATTTTTCTCCATAATGACATTATTACGCCACTCAAGACTACTTCGAACAGAAAAGCTTATGTGGATAAATTTTTCCCATAATTCTATCACTTCCCTTAACTCTTAAACTACTCCAACATACTTAGATATATATGGGCAATATCTAAACCTAGGTTGAAGGAACCTTTGAGGTTTAGAGAGATGAAGCGCAGGGTTGTGCACATCTGTCATTAGATTAAAAGGACCTAGGTGCATAGAGTTTAACCTCTTAGAGGTCGCTTTAACTCTCCATTAACATCTGCACTTATTTCCACCTATAAGTATGTAGCTTTCTCTAAATATATATAGAGTGGTTCACTGTCATAGGTATAGTTTCATCTCGATTCTGTTTTAATAATTGGAAAGCTCAGTTACGTGCTACAGTCCTGCATCTTTACTTACAAAAAATATAAACAAGTAAGTATATCTATCTAACTTGGGTCTCATTCTTACACACTAGTAGCTTACACATCAAGTATAGTTAACTCAAAGGATCCCATCTTTTTCTCTATGGTTTATGCCTTTAAACAATAGTCAAATTACAAAATTTTGAATACTTAAAGGTGTATGACCTCATGGTGAGAAGAACTCTTAGGAAAAATCGCGCTAAAAATCTACTGAATTAGTTTAATACCTTCATATACAATAATTTATGTACTTGTCATGCCCTGTACATAGTGACTCATAATCTGATCTATTATTGCTATTCTACCTCTATCCCGGATGAAGATCCTCCACCGTTTGCTACCACGTTGTTTTCCGAATCGTGAAATGCGGAAAGACTGTGGGCCGCACACTCAGTAAAAAAGGAAAACATGAAATGAACATAGTTTACAAACATTGAAATGCCAAAAAAGGAAAACATGAACATAGTTTACAAACTCAGTACAAAAAAAACACAGAGTGACAAATTCAATTCAAAAATTGTTCTGGATCTTCTTAAGTTTTTCGCATATTTCTAAATTCGTTACAGACTTTGACTATGGAAAAGGTAGACCACTCTTTAAATAAAACAAGGGAATCATAAAGTCTTCCGATAGGCGTCATTTCCGATGATTGTTTAGCATCTGATAAACAAAAGGGGTTTTTTGGATTTCCTTAACTTTATGATGTAGATAGATTACTTTCAATTTGCGTTTTTTTTTCCATAAGGTTCTTGCTATTTCATATTCCTCTTCATTTCTTAGATTTAAAATACAAGAAGCCTCTTTTAAGATGCATGATTGTTTGGAATTAGCGATACATTTAAATGTTTCCTTTTGGCACAAATTTACTCAACTCTGATAGCTCAAATTTAGATCTATTTAATACTTCAGTCACATAAATAAACCTATATCTATACAGATTGGCCTTCTTCAAGCATACAGTGTATCCTAGCATTTCGAATTCAAATTAAACCTATCCTATTTCTCACATTTAGATCTGTTTAATACTTCATTCACATAAATAAACCTATATCTATACAAATTGGTTTTCTTTAAGTAGTACAGAGTATCCTAGCATTTCGACTTCAGATTAAGCCTATCCTGTAGATGGATCTGCTCTCTTAAACTCAAGTTGTATTTAAATAAATTTGCCTAGTATTCCCGATTTTCGGGAGGGACCACCCCAGAGTTTAGACTATGATTGTAAATGTAATACCACGATAGATATCATCCATTGAAATAATTACTTCGATTTAGAAAAAGTAGATGCATAATATCAGTTACACACAAAACATCCAAGGACAAAGTAAGGAAAGGTTTACATATCTGAACCAGCTTGCAGAAAAACAAAGGGAACAACCACGTTTCTCCCAATCGTAGAACAGGGCAGCCAAACTACTTGCCCGATTCACCCCCTAGCCTGACCATGAATCCATGAGGGAGAACATGGAAAAACTTCTCTTCAGCAATGTCATATAGCTCCAACAGTTTTCCCTTGCCTCACACTCAAGCAGTGTTCATAATAGCAAATAAATCAAAAGTCTCCTGATTTTAAGGGGCAGCCAATGGCCAAATCATTGATTTTCCACTTGTAATAATTATCCCAGAGGTAATTCCAACATGTTCCCCACTCATGGAGTCATGGTCAGCTTATTTTAACATGGTTGTTCCATTTGTCCTCCTGCAATTAATATAAAATATTATGTTTTCATAAAAGTGTCATAGTCCAATAGTTTGTTTCGTCAAAATAGATCTCTGCCCAATGGTCATTATAATTAATTACAATTATTAAATTCAAAATTCGGAATTGCAATAAATGGAAAAAAAATTCCAAATTCGAATGCACTAAAAAAGGAATAAATTTCCAATGAATTTAAATTTCAATTTTTTTTTATTTTTGGGGATATCACATCCTTTCCCCCTTTAGTAAAACATTGTCCACGGTGTTTGTTCCCTTCTTGGAACGAGATTGGATGAGATTTCCGCAAATCTCCCTCTAACTCCGAAGTGGCCTCCTCAGGACTAAAGTGCTTCCATTGCACCTTTACCTGAGCGATGGCTTTGTTTCGAAGTGTTATTTCTCTCCGGTCTAGAATGCACAGGGGTTCCACCTGGAACTCGCCTTCGGGTTCCACCTGCACCAACTTCCAATAAATCATATGAGTAGGGTCATGAATATACTTTTCCAACAAAGAAACGTGAAGTACATTATGAATTCTTAGATTAGTTAGATGTGCAAGTTGGTATGCTATGGGTCCGATTCAAACTAGTATCTTGAAGGGCTCGCAAAACCTTGGTGCCATATTGGCACAGTTCCCTGACTTCAAAGAGATTTTTTTGGTTTTGACCATCAGGTAAACATGGTCTCCCACTTGAAATTCCAAGTGTCTTCTTTTTTGATCTGCATAGCTCTTATGTCTGTGCTGTGCTTCTTTCAAGTTTGGTTGTACCTTTCTTACCATGTTCTCCATTTCTTGGAGCATCTCTGGTCCAATCATGAGTCTGTCAGCTGGGTTATCCCAGCTAATTGGAATCTTACACTTTCGTCCATATAGTATTTTTAAAGGGCTCAACTTATCTGAAGTTTGGTACCCATTATTACATGCAAATTCTACCAAGTGCAGGTAGTCTTCCCACTTGCTTGGTTTTGTTCTTACGTACATGCGAAGCATATCTTCTATGATTTGGTTTTTCCTTTCGGTCTGTCCATCCGTTTGTGGATGATAGCTTGTACTGAAATTCAATTTAGTGTTTATCCCTGCAAACAATTCCTTCCAAAAGCGGATGTAAATTTTACGTCTCTATCTGAAATCACCATTTTAGGAATACCATGCAGTCTAAAAATATCTTTCATAAATATTTCAACAATGTTTATAGCTTTAAAAGTAGACTTTACAATAATTATCGATTACAACCATGATAGAGTAATTATGTTTCTAAGTTTTAGGCAAACCTGTTATAAAGTCCAATGATATAGTCTCCCATTTCCATTCTGGTACTGGTAGTGGCTGTAATAGGCCGGCTGGATGCTAGTGCTTGGCCTTAACCTGCTGACAATCTTGGCACCTAGCCAAGTATTCTGATGTTTCGCCCTTCATACTAGAGCAGAAAAATAGTTTTCTAAGTGTTGTTATTGTTTTTTGGTAACATGAATGGCCAGAATACAGTTTCTTATGCACTTTGTCCAAAATTGTTGATTTCAATTCTGCTGAATCTAGTATGTAAAGTCTATTTTTAAGTCGTAATAGTCCTTTATTGTCGATGCTTAGATCTGGTTTGTCAGAGTTGGCGGTACTGTTTTGTAATTCTGTCATTATCTTAGTGTAACTTCTGTCGTTAATACATATCGTCCTTATTCTTTGTTCCAAATCACTTTCTGCCTTGCTGATGTTTATCTCAAAAAACCCATGGACTCTTCTTCTTAAAGCGTCTGCTACTTTATTTTCCTTACCCTTGATATGTCTGACCTCGAAGTTGAATTCGCTCAAGAAGGCTAGCCACCTTGCTTGTCTTGCATTAAGATTTGGTTGGTTAAACAAATATTTCACCCTGCTATTATCCGTCAATAGTAGGAATTTTCTGCCCATTATTTAGTGTCACCACATTTTTAAGGCATGTATTACTGCTGCAAATTCTAGGTCATGAGTGACATAATTTCGCTCATGTTCTTTTAATTTTTGGGACTCGTAACAAATCACGTGCCCTTCCTGAGTTAGGACACCAGCTAGTCCCTCTTTACTTGCATCAACACAAACTGTTAAGTCTTTCTCTGGGTCTTCTACCTTCAAAATGGGTGCCGATGTCAATAATTCTTTCAGCTTGTTAAAGTTGTCTTGACACTTTTGCGACTAGTTAAACTTGGTTATTTTCTTTTGTAGTGACGTGATAGGGTAGGATATCTTGGAAAACCCTTCTATAAATTTGCGATAATATCCAGTGATTCCCATGAATGACCAGATATCAGCCACATCCTTAGGTACTGGCCATTCCATAATGGCTTTTATCTTTTTCGAGTCTACAACAATACCTTCTGAGGAAATGACATGTCCTAAATATTGTATTTCTTTTCGATAAAAGTCACATTTGTCGAATTTTGCGTACAGTTTGTGTTTCCTTAATGTTTGCAGAACTATTCTAAAGTGTTCATCATGTTCCTCCTTCGTTTTAGAATAGACCATAATATCATCGATAAATACTACTATGAACTTGTCTAAGTATTGACTGAAAATGTTGTTCATCAAGCACATAAATGTGGTTGGTGCGTTAGTTAGTCCGAAACGTATGACTACAAACTAGTAGTGTCCATATCTTGTTCGAAACGCTGTTTTTTTTATGTCCTCGTCCTTTATCCTAACTTGATGATAACGAGATCGTAAATCCAATTTTGAAAAGATCTTGGCCCCATCAACTTGATCGAACATATCATTTATCCTTGGTAAGGGTTATTTTCTCTTAATGGTAATTTTGTTTAGTTGTCTATAATCGATACATAGTCTTAGAGTACTGTCTTTCTTTTTCACAAAGAGGACTGGTGCCCCCCATGGTGAAATGCTCGGTCTGATATACTCTTTGTCCAACAGTTCTTGTAATTTGATTTTTAATTCTGTTGGTTTTGGTAGACTCATTCGGTAAGGTGCTTTTGAGATAGGGATTGAACCAGGTAGTAGGTCTATGGAGAATTCGATTTCCCTTCTAGGAGGTAATTATGGTATCTCATCCACAAACATGTCTCTGAATTCACGTAGGACAACAAAGTCTTCTAACTTTGGCTTATCTTATTGTTTTAATATATTCGTCACTTGGATGGCATAAACTTGACATCCCTTTCTAAAACATTTCTTGAGATGCATCGCTGAAACTTTTTTGACTGATACAGGTTTTGTTATGCCTTGGGCTATTCTAACAGCATCAGAATCATCTTTATCGCTAAGTATCTTTGTATAACAGTCTAGTATGGTTGTGTGTTGTTCCGACCAATCCATTCTGATAATCATATCATAAGATCCTAGTGGTAAGATTTTCAGATTGGTCCTTATCTTTTGACCACCTAAGTTGAACTCAAAATAAAAAATAAAGTCAACTACTTTCCCTTTAGTACCTATTGTTGGTTGTACCAGCCATGATTTTGCGTGCTTCAATTTCTTAAGTTTATTTGACTCTACTATATTAGGATTAACATAACTTAACGTAGCTCCAGGGTCAATTAAGACAGAAATTTGAGTGTCATTGATTTTGCCTTCGATTTCTATGACCGAGGACTCGTGGCCAACTTGTCGACAATCTATGGTTGCATTTATCCGATGCAGGCTTCTACCCATGTCTCCCATTGTCGAGGCTTCCTGCAGATTATGAACAACAGTTCTGTTTGCTAAAGTTAAATGTGGATAGTTCCTCCTTATATGAGGCTCTCCACACTCCCAACACTTTAATGGCTTGAGGGACTTGTCCCCAAACTTCTCCATTCCCAGGTTTATCGGTTTACCGCTACCTTGCGTATTAGGATGATTGGAGTGAAAATTATTCCTTGGGAAACTTTTTGCTGCATTCTGATAAGGAGCTGGCTGGTATCCCTTCTTCCGTTGGTTCATTCGATCTTCCTTTGTATCCTTCAAGACCTTGGGAAAATCTACCCGTTGTTTATACTGGTCAAAGAACATTCGTGCTTTTCTGAATACTTCACTCAAGGATTTGGTGTTGTCAAACTCAATTTTGTCCCTGTAGGACTGTGCTAAACAGCTTAAGAATCACTGGATTTTTACATTGTCCTCTCGGATGTATGGTACAAACCTTAGTAGTTCCAAAAATTTATTTTTAAGGTGCTCCATCGTCATCGGTTCGGGTCGTAACTCATAAAATTCTTTCATCTTCCTTTCATAATAGCTTTCATAAAGGTATTGTTTCTTAAAATACTTCTTAAAGTCAGACCATTCCAACTATTTCTCATTTAGGCCCTTGGCCAATTTCAGGTCCTGCCACCAAATGCTGGCCTTCCCCTTCAGATTGTAGATGGCCATTATGGCCTTCATGTTGTTGGAATAGTTGTAGATATGGAAGTATTTTTTTATGTCTAGCAACCATGCCTCAACTTCTTCTCCTATCCTGGATTCTCCATCAAAGGTAGCTGGTTTAATGTTTTTAAATTATCCTTCAAGGTGGTCTACTTGTTTTCTTTTTCTGTCTGGTATAGTTTTGTCTTCAACTGAAGGTGTCCCTTCAGACGAACTGTCTCATTTTTCTGTTTCTGGTCCAGAATTCTTGGAGTCCCTTTTGTTGACTTCTTCGTCGTGGTTATCGTCTTTTGTGCCTTTCTTGGTTACTATACTATGCAAAGTGACTTCATTTATCTCTTCCTATTCCTGCTGTGCTTTCTTTAATTTTTTATTGTCAGCCTTGAAAAACTACAGTTCAACAATAAGATTCCTCATTGTTTTTGACACCTCCGTGGGTGAGCTTCCATCACTGTTATGTCTTGGATCTCCAGGAGGTCATTGCTGCGGATTTCCTTCCATCCTGATTTTTGTACCCTCTTGAGCTGCCATAATTTACAAAAACAGAAAGGGCTTTTTGTTTGTACCTCTAAGATTTATTAGTTTTACATAAATCAGAATAAATACTAAGAAGCTAATGTGGCTCTGTTTAGGCCCAGTGTTCTAGCTTCTTCTCTGATACCATATGTAATGTACCTCAAATTCACCATAATTTTTTATTTTTATTTTCTATGATATAATTCAATTTCTTGTAAGATTAGAATTTAAGAGAAGATAAGATTCATTTCTATCCATAATGACATTATTACACCAGTCTATTTTACTTTGAATAGAAAAGCTTATGTGGATAAATTATGTCCATAATTCTATCACTTCCCTTAACTCTCAAACTACTCCAACATACTTATATGTATATGGGCAATATCTAAACTTAGGTCAAAGGAACCTTTGAGGATCAGAGAGATAAAGCTCAGGGGTGTGCACAACTGGCATTAGATCAAAAGGATATGGGCGCATACAGTTTAACCTCTGAGAGGTCGCTTTAACTCTCCATTAACATTTGCACTTATTTCCACCTATAAGTCTATAGCTTTCTCTAAATATATATAGAGCGATTCACTGTCATAGGTATAGTTTCATCTTGATTCTGTTTTAATAATTGGAAAGCTCAGTTATGTGCTACGGTCCTGCATATTTACTTATAGAAAAATAAAAAAGAAAGTATATCTATCTAACTTGGGTCTCATTCTTACACACCAATAGCTTACACATAAAGCATAGTTAACTCGAAGGATCCCATCTTGTTCTCTATGGTTTATGCCTTTAAAAAATAGTCAAATTATGAAATTTTGAATACCTCAAGGTGTATGACCTCATGGCAAGTAGAACTCTTCGGAAAAATCGCACTAAAAATCTGCTTTATTAGTTTAATACTTTCATGTCTTAGAGTACCAATTTTCCATGTCTCTTGTCGCAGATAACTCAGATCCACTACAATTAGTAAGATGTTCTTTCATGATGTTGTTTCATCTCTAGGAATTCATGAATTCACCCAATGTTCCTCATGTTACGTTTCTATGGAAATGGAAAATTTTGTTCCCACCATTTTGTGGCTAAGAA
>SNQJ01S0115184.1:34176-53116 GCA_010110895.2 Picea sitchensis
GCCTTGGTATCCAAACTTTGATCCCTCCATGGATCAAATTTATCCTCGACCTTGCTATGGGTAAGGCTCCTCAACGTTCCCCTTCAATTTTGGCCTCTAAAGACTCTATTCAATATTATAAATGCCATCCAAAAATTTCACAAATACAACCCTAAAAGGACTAAAAGATAATGCATGACCTTATGAGGATATGTGCCAAAATGGATCTCTCAAAAGTGCTCCCCAAAGAGGTCTAGTTGAATGCAGGTGAATATGTATGGAAACAAAAACTAGACTATGAGCATGCTAAATTTCATTGTAGATCACTTTTGAGGTTGGGAACACAATATCCTCCCACCCTAAATGAAAACATGTACCTAATTTTATGGAACCAAATCTTGAAGGTTCCTTGTAATGTACCTCAAATTCACCACAATTTTTTTTTTTTTTTTCTACGACATAATTCAATTTCGTGTAAGATTAGAATTTAAGAGAAGGTAAGATTCATTTCTGTCCATAATGACATTATTACACCACTCAAGTCTACTTCGAACAGAAAAGCTTAGGTGGATAAATTTTGTCCATAATTCTATCACTTCCCTTAACTCTCAAACTACTCCAACATACTTATATGTATATGGGCAATATGTAAACTTAGGTCAAAGGAACCTTTGAGGTTCAGAGAGATAAAGTGCAGTATTGTACACAACTGTCGTTAGATCAAAAGGATCTGGGCGCATAGAGTATAACCTTTGAGAGGTCTCTTTAACTCTCCATTAACATCTACACTTATTTCCACCTATAAGTATGTAGCTTTCTCTAAATATATATAGAGAGATTCACTATCATAGGTATAGTTTCATCTCAATTCTGTTTTAATAATTGGAAAGCTTGGTTACGTGCTACGGTCCTGCGTCTTTACTTACAAAAAATATAAACAAGTAAGTATATCTATCTAACTTGGGTCTCATTCTTACACACTAGTAGCTTACACATCAATCATAGTTAACTCGAAGGATGCCATCTTGTTCTCTATGGTTTATGCCTTTAAACAATAGTCAAATTATGAAATTTTGAATACTTAAAGGTGTATGACCTCATGGTGAGCAGAAATCTTAGGAAAAATCGCACTAAAAATCTACTGAATTAGTTTAATACTTTCATATACAATAATTTATGTACTTGTCATGCCCTGTACATAGTGACTGGTAATATGATCTATTATTGCTATTCTACCTCTATCCCGGATGAAGATCCTCCACTGTTTTCTACCAGTCCATTCATTACAGTATTAGAGTTGTTCCTGTAACAAATAATTCCTACTATGTTTCTACAGTTTTGTGAAAAAAAAGAGAGGTCAATCGGGTTTCGGTGATTACAAATGCCGAATACAAAAAACAAAGGACCACGTTGTTTGCCGAATCGCGAAATGCGGAAAGACTGGGGGCCCTGAAATTCGGGGTTTCAGGGCTCGGGATTTCATGATTTCAAATGTCCAAACACCAACACACAACAACTCCCGAATTGCGAAAAGTGAATGGAAATGTGGGACCAGCACTTCGAGGTTTTGGGGTTTGGGATTTCGCAATTTCAAATGCCCAAACACCAATAGACAACAACTCTCGAATTACGAAACGTGAATGGAAAGTGGGACCAACACTTTGGGGTTTCGGGGTTCGGGATTTCATGATTTCAAGTGCCAAACACCAACACAGAACAACTCCCGAATTGAGAAAAGTGAATGGAATGTGGGACCAACACTTTGGGGTTTCAGGGTTTACTAACTCCCAATGGAAAAACATTGCACAACGTCAAACGCAAAATCGCGAAATCGCAAAAAGGTTTGGGGCCCAACCAATAACAGGTTTCTTCTTTTGATAATGCTTTATGCATGAACAACATACAACGGTAATCGTCGAATCACAAAATTTGATCAGGCTGTTGGGCCACTTTGGGTTTCGTCATTTGCAAGAACAAAAGAAATTCATGCAATTGAACCAATAAACACTGAAATGCCGAAAAAAGAAAACATGAACAGAGTTTACAAATTCAGTTAAAAAAAAAAACAAAGTGACAAATTCAATTCAAAAATTGTTTCGGATCTTCTTAAGGTTTTCGCATATTTCTAAATTCGTTACAGACTTTGACTGTGGAAAGGGTAGACTTCTCTTTAAATAAAACAAGGGAAGCATAAAGTCTTCTGATAGGTGTCAATTCCCATGATTGTTTTAGCATATGACAAACAAAAGGGATTTTCTGGATTTCGTTAACTTTATGATGTAGATAGATTACTTCCAGTTTGCGTTTTATTTCCAATACGTATATATGTGTATAATATATGAGTGCCCTGGTGATCCATAAGGTTCTTGTTGTTTCATATTCCTCTTCAATTCTTAGATTTAAAAGGCATGAAGTCTCTTTTAAGATGCATGATTGTTTGGAATTAGCGATACATTTAAATGTTTCCTTTCGACACAAATTTACTCAACTCTGATTGCTCAAATTTAGATCTATTTAATACTTCCGTCACATAAATAAACCTATATCGATACAGATTGGCCTTCTTCAAGCATACAACGTATCCTAGCATTTCGAATTCAAATTAAACCTATCTGATTGCTCACATTTAGATCTGTTTAATACTTCAGTCACAAAAATACACCTATATCTATATAGATTCGTTTTCTTTAAGTAGTACATAGTATCCTAGCATTTCGACTTCAGATTAAGCCTATCCTATAGATGAATCTGCTCTATTAAACTCAAATCATATTTAAATAAATTTTCCTAGTATTCTCAATTTTCGGGAGGGACCACTCCAGAATTTATTCTATGATTGTAAATCTAATACCACGATAGATATCATCCATTAAAAGAATTACTTCGATTTAGAAAAAGTAGATACATAATATCAGTTACACACAAAACATCCAAGGACAGAGTAAGGAAAGGTTTACATATCTGAACCAGCTTGTAAAAAAACAAAGGGAACAACCACATTCCTCCCAATCGTAGAACAAGGCAGCCAAACTACTTTCCCTGTTCACCCCCTAGCCTGACCATGAATCCATGAGGGAAAACTTGGAAAAAATTCTCTTCAGCAATGTCCTACAGCTCCAGTAGTTTTCCCTTCCCTCACACTCAAGTAGTGTTCATAACAACAAATAAATCAAAAGTCTCCTTTCCCAGCATACTTGGTAGCATCCTGCCTCCTCGCATATGTTATTTATCAATTTTCTCCAGGTCTTTTTTCCCTCCCTTGGGAATTTTCACATCTTTCTAAATCCCTGATTTTCAAGGGCTGCCAATGGAAAAATCACTGATTTGCCACTTGTAATAATCATCCCAGAGGTAGTTCCAACATGTTCCCCACTCATGGAGTCATGGTCAGCTGATTTTAACATGGTTGTTCCATTTGTCCTCCTGCAATTAATATAAAATATTATGTTTTCATACAAGTGTCATAGTCCAATAGTTGGTTGGGTCAAAATAGATCTCTACCCAATAGTCATAATAATTAATTACAATTATTAAATTCAAAATTTAGAATCGCAATAAATGGCAAAATTTTTCCAAATTCAAATTTACTAAAAACGGAATAAATTTCCAATGAATTTAAATTTCAAAAATAATTTATTTTTGGGGATATCACATCCTTTCCCCCTTTAGTAAAACACTATCCTTAGTGTTTTTTCCCTTCTTGGAACGGGATTGGATGAGATTTCCGCAAATCTCCTTCCAACTCCCAAGTGGCCTCCTCAGGACTAAAGTGCTTCCATTGCACCTTTACATGAGCGATGGATTTGTTCCGAAGTGTGATTTCTCTTTGGTCCAGAATGCACAAGGATTCCACCTAGAAATCGCCTTCGGGTTCCACCTACACCAAGTTCCAATCAGTCATATGAGTAGGTCATGAATATATGTTTTCAACAAAGAAACATGAAATACATAATGAATTCTTAGATTAGCTGGAAGTGCAAGTTGGTATGCTACGAGTCCAATTCGAGCTAGTATCTCGAAGGTCCCACAAAACCTGGGTGCCATCTTGGCATAGTTCCCTAACTTCAACGAGATTTTTTGGGCTTTGACCTTTAGGTAAACATGGTCTCCAATTTAAAATTCCAAGTGTCTTCTTTTCTGATCTGCATAGCTATTATATTTGTCCTGTGCTTCTTTCAAGTTCTATTGTACCTTTCTTAGCATGTTATCTGTTTCTTGTAGCATCTCTAGTCCAATCATGAGTCTGTCACCTGGGTTATCCCAGCTAATTTGACTCGTACACTTTCTGCCATACAATATTTTTAAAGTTCTGAACTTAGCTGAAGTTTGGTACCCATTGTTATATGCAAATTCTACCAAGTGTAGGAAGTCTTCCCACTTGCTAGGTTTTGTTCTTACGTACATGCGAAGCATATCCTCTATGATTTGGTTTTTCCTTTCGGTCTGTCCATCCATTTGTGGATGATAGCTTGTACTGAATTTCAATTTAGTGTTTATCCCTGCAAACAATTCCTTCCAAAAAGAGGATGTAAATTTTACGTCTCTATTTGAAATCGCCATTTTAGGAATACCATGCAGTCTAAAAATTACTTTCATGAATATTTCAACGATGTTTATAGCTTTAAAAGTAGACTTTACAAGAATAAAGTGTGCAAACTTACTGATTTTATCGATTACAACCATGATAGAATCATTATGTTTCTAAGTTTTAGGCAAATCTATTATAAAGTCCAGTGATATAGTCTCCCATTTCCATTTTGGTACTGGTAATGGTTGTAATAGGCCGGTTGGATTCTAGTGCTCGGCCTTAACCTGCTGACAATCTTGGCACCTAGCCAAGTATTCTGATGTTTCTCCCTTCATACTAGGCCAGAAAAATTGTTTTCTAAGTGCTGTTATTATTTTCCGGTAACCTGAATGGCAAATAACATGCATCTTCAAGAAGTATTGACGCCTACGGCTGGATATGAGAACACCATAGCTCAAAAAATGACTTCAATATCTTCAACAACTCAGGTAGGATTATAATAGGAGTGTAAGACTCACTACTCTAAGGTCTTCGACATGTCGTCAGGGAAAGATTGGAGGATATCGATCATCAGGCACATAACTTCATCGATCTTGAATCCAGACTAGAATAGACTCTCGGGATGGTCGACTCATGAAGGTCAAGAGACAAAATGAAAAATGGATGACTGAGGTTGGATAAAAATTCCCTTGGAAAAAAGAATGAAATATGATGAGACTTGGGCAATGTAACATTGACATTAGTCGGTGATGCAGGATGCACCATCAACTCTCCATATGTTTGGTAGAGTAACCAAACAGAAGGGGACGCAACTTTATGTAGCGAGAATATCTCTGGAAGGTCATACTAGATCCCAATGCTTGGAAAACAAATGAAATAATGTGCTTTGTCAAAGGGTGAATATCTTGCTGCCGAAAAATAATTTATATATCCCGTCCCCTCTTTTTGGAATATTTGATTTTTTTGTCTTTTTTAAATTTTTAATGATCTTGAAAAGGAATAAAAGAATGCTACGTTACAGAGGAGAAACGAGTGTCGCAGGAAAGCAAACTAGTTCAAGGCGCATGGAACATACTGATGCTCAGTGCAAGGAGACATGTACAAGATAAGGACACTCAAGAAAATTCCTCCATGGGTCAAGGTGTCAGATCGCAAAGGAAAAAAGTGTTGCAAGTGTTGTGTTTAAGGAATGATTTTAAGGTCATAATTGAGAGAAGCATGGATCTGAAACTAGGCCAACGACGTAAAGATGAGACCCATAGTGCAATTAAGGATGACACAACAAGACTCCTTGCATGCAAATTTTTACGATCCCACAGAAGGTAAACTCGGTGGTTTTTTCACATTTTAGAGAGTCTGAAAAAATGCTAACATAAGACTCTGGGAATTTCCTTTTTCACAATTATTCTAGTCGGTTCGAAAAAGGGTTAAACTTATACCGAACTAATGTCTCTTCAAAACCATTTTAATGAGTGTGATTGAGACAAGATCACTCATCTATATCTTCAATTTTAAGTAGACTGAAAAGAGCTTAACTATTGACTCACAACCTTTTTCTAGGTTTAGTCTCCTTAGCCTGAAAAAGTATAAACTATAACTTAGGAGAACTCTCATGGAGAGACAAGTATCATTAGGCGTACCTATTTCCTGGATAATCTATTGGCTGGAAAAAGGCTTAAAATCATGCCAAATAGATGTTCTATCTCGACCAATCAACGAGTGTGAAAGGAAGAAGGTCACTCAAAAAAATTTCATATTTAAGGAGTTTGAAAGGATATTAAATATGGACTTCGAGGCAATTCCTTTTCCATCGGTAATTTCCAAGGCACGAAAGAGAGACAAACCAAAAGCAACGAGAATGTTACTTTTTCAAAAATTTAGTCCCTCAGGCCCGAAAAAGGATTAAAATTACGACTGACAATAATCTCCTAGCGAACCGAAGTTCCTAGGGCATACCTTTATTCCTAAAATTATCCATCCGGACCAAAAAACGGGTAAACTAAAGCCGGACAAATGTGCCCTCAAATTTGAGTTTGATGAGCATGAAGTGAAACAAGATCGCTCGACAATATTTTCATTCTAGAGAGTCTGAAAAGGGATTAACGAAGACTCCAGGGGGTCTTCTTTTCTCAAGTAAGCCATATGAGATCGAAAAGAATAAATAAAGTCTCTTTGGATGTTGCTTTCAAAATTCAAGCGAGATTGAAAGACAACAAACCATTCTCATTAGGGATTCCCTCGGGTATAGGCCAGAGAAAGATGAAGAATAATTATGAGGCTTCAAAAAAAAGTCATGGCGGGACTAAATAGGACTCCCATGTCTATGAATTACTATGGCATGGAAACCAAATGGAAAACAAGGATCTAACTAGGATGCCCATCGAAGGAAAGATCTACCACATAAAGTATGACACACTTATCAGCAAGGAAGGTTAGTGTCGCAATTTAGTGGGGTCGATCCTAAGGCTAAATGAACCAGGAAACAGATAAGGCAGAAAATAAAAGTAGGAAAAAATCTAGCCTATATGCCAGTCTTGCGGTCAATACATGTTAGAACGAAATGATATGATGAGAAATTATCAAAGAAAAATGTCTCTAAGATCTTGCATATAAGGCCAATAACACTCAAACAGAAGTTAATAAATCCAATATAGATAGAAACATCAAAAAATAAGAGGTGTTATTGAATACAAAACTTGAAAACAACAAACACGGACTATACAATATGGTGCAAAGCACCGCACGAGATTACGGCTCATGCATGGTAGTAGTTCAATTAGATCCCAATGCTAGGATTTGAACAAGAGTCTCTTCAACAGTCAACCTGGAAAGTCTCCCAAAAGGGAAGAAAACACAAACCATGGTGTAAGTCTTGTCATGGTATAGAAACCATAGTCATGGCTTCACGGATAGCCTCATCAAAAGGAAATTCAAAATATGATAAATTAGTCAAACGAGGAGGGTTGACAGTCCCAAATGGGGAAGCAAATTGACCATATTCCATATGAAGATGAAGGTTCTAGCCAGGACTAGAAGAGTCTATCAGCAAAGAATCACAAGCACAAGGGCTTGAGGATCTACAAATAAGGAGATCAGACTCCAAAGGAAACTCAATATCACTCAGACCAAGTGGGTGAAGAAAGGGCTCCCATTCCCTCATTGGATAAACCAATGGATCAATTACTGAGACCAAGTCTCGTGAACAAATAAATGAGTCACGAACAAGTTCCTACTTAGGAGCAATTGAAGACGGAGGATAAGATGCCACATAATTTACCTGTGGCGGGGTAGAGTCTACATGAATAATTTTTATATATAAAGGGGCATCTTGAACTAACGCTAAATTAGGATGGTGATTATCGGATGCCAACTGGCCGATAGTGAAAATGCTTCCATTGTGATGGAAATGCATCAACCAAAAGAGGGTATACACTGCAAAATTCATAGTGTATACATAATCACACCCGAGAAGCGTATTGAAATATAATGGGCCTTGCACCACTATAACATAAAAAAGGAAAATATTACCACCTAATGAGATAGAAAATTGAGGAAGAATCCCCAAATATTCACTAGGACGTCTGTCAAAATCCAACAACTCATGCGAAGTGGTCACAAGCTCATGAGAACCCAAAGGTTTCGAATCCCAGGAGGATAAAATACTTTCAGAGTCTCCTTCATCTATAATACATCGGTAAATATTTTTTGAATTAAATTCAACCCTTATTTGAAAAGGCGTATAAGAAGGAAGGCGAGGCTCAACAAGGTCATTCCAATCAAACGAAACCATCTTAGGACTTGGAGGGGATGTGATCGAAGTGGAAAGAATGTCCCCTTGTTATGAAAGTACTGAACTGGAAATGCTAAAAACATAGTCGGTATACACATCACTCCCTATCAGAAGAGTGGGATCAGCCAAATATTGCATCGGCATGACCACTTTGGTAGACTCAACACTCTCCAACAGAAGAGTGGGATCAGTCGAAGATTGCATCTGTGTGACCATTTGGTAGACTCAATACTCTCTAAGAGAAGAGTGGGGTCGACGGAATATTTCATCAGAATAACCACATCCTCAACCACTCGCTGAATAGGTTGTGAGACAACATGGTTTGAAGGCAAATCACCCTCGAAAAGAATAGTGGGTTCGGTCAAATATTGCATCAGAATGAGCACTTCATCAACCAAAGGATGAATACATTGTGAGACAACATGGTTTGAAGGTGCAACACCCCCCAAAAATATGAGTGGGGTCGGTTGAATCAATATAGGCATTAGTATCGAGGAGAATATGAGTCATTAGATCACTTTATGTCTAGAACAAATTCTGACCATCAAATTACATAACTACAAATGCATACTAAAGAAACACACTTTAACCTAAGGAAATATTGTACCAAGTTTATCTTAACTAACTCTTAAGGGCGTAAATAACCTAACATAGGCATGTGCAAAGATCTACTAATAAAATCATAGTTCTTCCCCTTTTTCTTTCTTAGAATAGATATATTTTAGACCACCTTCACCACTATTGTTGCTGGGACCAAAATCCCTATTATTGAAAATATTGTTGCAATCTAGAGCTTAAGCCATTTCCCTCAATTAAGATATGTGTTGTCTCCAACAATAAACCCAATTGTAATCTTCACTAATGGAGATTTACATGTTATTTATTCTTGTATTCAACTGACATATAATTTCTCTAGACACATAATTTTGGTGCCCTTGTGGTCCACACTTGAAACGTGTTCAGTTGAATTGTCCCACTCTCCCTATAGGAATCCCTCAACCTTTAAGGGATTCATAATTTCCTCAAAAACTTTGGATCACTCATGTGGGTTTCTTATACCTAGATTCCACTTAGGCTATCCTCTTCTAGAGATCATTCTTTACTAAGGGTCATTTACTGATGATCGATTGAGATAAACTCTCTTGTAAATCTCTATGTAATATTTTTCTTTTGCATTAATAAATTGGTCCAAGTGCCCACGTTAGTGAGGGTCTATGATGTTTCCCCATAGGGTTTTACAATGTCAAAACATCGATGTGTCATTATCACTCACATGTGGGGATCAAACATGCTCTAATACATTAGTAGTGTAGACAGTCTATTAACTATAGATGTTGTAATTACAAGGAGCACACGGCAATTCAATTCAAATCAATGCACACAACCCATTAATGGAGGAAAATCTACATGCAACACTAGTCTATTAAATTAATGCTTCAAACATTACATCTAGGCCTCACCAGGTTCTTCCTCTTTCACAAAAATATGGGCTATGCACCTCTCAAAAGCCTCAAACTGCCCACTAATTTAAATCTTGGCCAGGATTACAATGGGATTCATGAGATCTTCCTTCTTCCATTGTGTGAACTATCCTTTTTCTCCTATCTCCATTTGAATTAATGATCATGAATGATAATACCATTCCCCTCCATGCTCAATCTACGTTCATTGAAATCCCCAAACTATTAAACCAACCTCCCTAACAAATGACTATGGGGCCTCTCATGTATTTATCCATGATATCATTTACGACCATCCACCACCTTAATTTTTGTAATGTACCTTAAAAACTATCAAAAAAATAAAATTATTTGTACATTTATCCATGAATAGCTCTAGGATTCAAGAAAGTAGGCTTTCTATTATATAGCTTGAATCTGAGAGTTTACTAGAGTCCTTACTGTCGTCAATTGTCATTACCATTCAACTTAAAGTTTTCAAATTGACGATATAATAAATGCTTCTTCCCGATTTCAATGTTTATTTAAAGTCCTGTAATTATAATTACTTTCCTATCTATTTGTACCTATAATCATTACCACAGTCTTAACGATACAAACGACTTTGGGATTTTATGGCCTTAACCTTATGCGTTAGACCATAAATAAAAACCATTACCGTATGTTTACATTACAAATGACTTTGGGATTTAGAGGCTAGGCCTCATGTGTTGGACCATACACATAATCACACAATAAAAATGACCAAACAGGGTTAGGTAAAAGTACAGTATTAGACTATACTCCTCTGCGAAAAGTTTAATATAAGAAGACCCCTTTAGTTTAAAAGTATCTGGATACGTGATAGTGGTTAGGTAAGGTTTCCCGTTTAAATCATAGTGAGAATATTTTAAAATCCTCTACCCGTGCTAGAAATCCCATTCGACTGCACCTATCGGAAATGTAGTGTCAACTGTACATTGTATTAATTGAATTTAATGTGATTTAGGGTTTAGGTATGATATGCACTTAGCCATCCCATTCGGCTCCACCTGTCCAAATGTAGTGTCAACTGTATATTGTATTAACTGCATTTATTGTGATTTAGGGTTAAAGGTTTCCATAAGTCGCACAGGTGCTTCCTTACTCAATCCCTCATTGAATACCAAAAGAGGGGTAGGTCCGATATGCACTTAATCCTGGATAGGGCATTAAAGGGGGGTAGGGTACATGCTATAGTCAAGGCCATTATCTGACCTGCTATCCAATATGGATGTGCCAAGTCTATCTCACCACCTGGTCATTTGTACCCACAGACATCATTCTCCGAGGAAGGAGTTCGCTAGCGTAATGGATTTTTTTGTGGGGAGGTTCTCCGGAAGTATAGCTCTGCGACACTGATTTCTTGGCAAAGGGAAACAACAGTGAGGTTTTGGTCATAGAGAAGGCGACATTGCTATCTAACCCACTGGTAAGTTTCTCATTACCTCTGCATCTCTTGTCATAGATTTGTGGTCGAGTTCTCTTCCTCTTGCAACCATTATGGGTAACCTACATGCCGCAGTGATTATACTATCAGTAAGAGGTTATTTTATTATTACCAAAACTCCAGGAAGGTTCTAGAAGTTCCTCCCCTCTACTGAGTAATTTTATTACCGCGTTCTTATCTATTATAGAAACTCCGAAAGGGTTGATACCGCATTCCTTTGTTTCCTTGGTGATTCACGAGTAGATTGCCTCTAGGGCATATTGTTTTCGCTTTGCTTCACCATCCTGTATCATTGGTTGGTATTGACCTTCTACAGGATTTTCCCCTAGTTTCATTCCAGAAATTAAGTTTATTAGGGTGAGAGCGTTGCACTGTAATTGCAGTATTTCCTTGTCCATATTAAAAGAGTTTTATTTGTTTTGTAGGCTTTAAATTCGCGTCGTGGCTACTTATAATCCATTTAGTATGTTTTCCCAACCCATCTCCACTCATCTGCCTCAATGGACCCTTTCGGTTGTATACCATCCTCGCCCATAATCCCTAACCCCAAAGAGAGAGCCCCTAAAAGGACCTTTCATAAATTTGTTTACTAAATGGTACCTCTCAGGTTTGAAAGCTTTATATCCTATAACTGATAAATATTTACGGGTTTTGTATTGGCTTACCGTGGTCTGTCAATAGGCTAAATAATTTCGTGTTACTTTAATCCTTTTTTCTAAATTTTAAGAAAAACAGATTCCTGTATTTAACATTCATATTAACTGTATTTCAATGGTGTTTCCTTACGAAGATTTCATCTAGTATATTATCTGTATCTTGTCTATACCTCAGAGTATATTCATTCACTGTTTTAGTGTCTCTGGAATCGATGCTGGAACTACTCTTATAATTACGAAATCCATAGTTTCTTGTATCACTTCTTTCTTGAACTAGATGTTTTAACTAATGATGGGGCCCTGTTTTGATGCGAGGGTACCCGTCAGCCAAAAAAAGCTCACTCCTCCGCTCTTGGTTGGTGGACGACCATGGCTGGGAAATGGATCATGGCCACGGAAAAATCCAAGATAAGTACAGGTTATGTCAAGGGATATATTTTCATTCTGTGGATACTTTCATTCATCCTGCTTTCGTATCGTTCTAAAATTTCAATGGCATATTAAGTTACTAATATTTTACTGGTTCAAATTTTGCAGAGTCCTCGTCAGCAAGAAGTTGTGGATATCCATGCTTATTCTTGGCGACAAAGGCATTCAGGTTCCATGCCCGTAACCCTGTCTTTCACATTCTTTTAGTTCCAAAAATAGCATATCTGAAATAATACGCTGAAAGACAAAGGGAACAACCATGTTCCTCCCAACCATAGAGCAGGGCAGCCAAACTACTCGCCCGATTCACCCCCTAGACTGACCATGAATCCATAAGGGCAAACTTGGAGAAAACTTCTCCTCAACAATGTCCTATTGCTCCAAAAGTTTCCCTTGCCTCACACTCAAGTAGTGTTCATAAAAACAAGTAAATCAATAGTCTCCTTCCCTAGTATACTTGGCAGCATCCTGCCTCCTCACATATGCTATTTATCAATTTTCCTAGGTCCTTTTTTCCCTCCCTTAGGAATTTTCGCAGCTTTCTAAATCCTTGATTTTCAAGGGCTGCCAATGGCCAAATCATTTATTTTCCACTTGTAACAATCAACCTAGAGGTAGTTCCAACATCTTCCCCACTCATGGAGTCATGGTCAGTTGATTTTAACATGGCTGTTTCATTTGTCCTCCTGCAATCAATATAAAATATTTTGTCTTTATACAAGTGTCATAGTCAAATAGTTAGTTGAGTCAAATCAAATAACTGCCCAACAGTCATAATAATTAATTACAATTATCAAATTCAAAATTTGGAATTGCCATAAATGGATGAGTAAAACACTGTCCTTAGTGTTCGTTCCTTTCTTGGAACAGAATTGGATGAGATTTCCGCAAATCTCCCTCCAACTCCCAAGTGGCCTCCTCAGGACTAAAGTGCTTCCAATGCACCTTACCCGAGCGATGGATTTGTTATGAAGTACTACTTCTCTGCGGTCTAGAATGCATAGGGGTTCCATCTGAAACTCACCTTCGGGTTCCACCTGCACCAAGTTCCAATCAATCATATGAGTAGGGTCATGAATATACTTTTTCAACAAGGAAACGTGAAATACATTATGAGTTCTTAGATTAGTTGGAAGTGCAAGTTGATAAGCTACGGGTCCCATTCGAGCTAGTATATCGAAGGGTGCACAAAACGTGGGTGTTATCTTGGCACAGTTCCCTAACTTCAATGAGCTTTTTTGGGCTTTGACCTTCAAATAAACATGGTCTCCCATTTGAATTTCCAAGTGTCTTCTTTTCTGATCTGCATAGCTCTTCTGTCTGTCCTGTGCTTCTTTTAAGTTATGTTGTACCTTTCTTACCATGTTCTCCATTTCTTGGAGCATCACTGGTCCAACCATGAGTCTGTCAGCCGGGTTATCCCAACTAATTGGAGTCATACACTTTCTTCCATACAGTATTTCAAAATGGATCAACTTAGCCGAGGTTTGGTACCCATTGTTATATGCAATTTCTACCAAGTGCGGGTAGTCTTCCCACTTGCTTGGTTTTGTTCTTACATACATCTGCAACATATCCTCTATGATTTGGTTTGTCCTTTCGGTCTCTCCATCCATTTTTGGATGATAGTTCATACTGAAATTCAAGTTAGTGTTTAGCTCTTCAAACAATTCCTTCCAAAATGCGGATGTAAATTTTACATCTCTATCTGAAATCACCATTTTAGGAATAAAATGGAGTCTAAAAATTTCTTTCATGAGTATTTTAACAATGTTTATAGATTTAAAGGTAGACTTGATTGGAATAAAGTGTGCAGACTTACTGAGTTTATCGATTACAACCATGATAGAATCATTTTGTTTCTAAGTTTTAGGCAAACCTGTTATAAAGTCAAGTTATATAGTCTCCCATTTCCATTCTGGTACCGGTAATAGTTGTAATAGGTCGGTTGGGTGTTGGTGCTCGGCCTTAACCTGCTGATAATTTTAGAACCTAGCCAAGTACTCTGTTGTTTCACCCTTCATATTAGGCCAGTAAAATAGTTTTCTAAGCGTTGTTATTGTTTTCTGGTAACCTGGATGGCAAGAATATGGTTTCTTATGCACTTTGTCTAAAACCGTTAATTTTAACTCTGTTGAATTTGGTATGTAAAGTCTGTTTTTAAAATCATAATAGTCCCTTTTTGTCGATACTTCGATCTAGTTTATCTGAGTTTGCGATACTGTTTTGAAATTCTGCCATCATCTTAGTGTAATTTTCGTCGTTAATTCATATTGTCCTTATTCTTTGTTCCAGATCACTTTCTGCCCTGCTGATATTTATCTCAAATAACCCATGGACTCTTCTACTTAAAGTCTCTGCTACTTTATTTTCCTTACCTTTGATATGTCTGACCTCGAAGTCAAATTCACTTAAGAAGGCTAGCCACCTTGCTTGTCTTGCATTAAGATCTGGTTGGTTAAACAAATATTTCACCTCGCTATTATCCATCAATAGTAGAAATTTTCTGCCCATTACGTAGTGTCACCGCATTTTTAAGGTTTGTATTACCGTTGCCAATTCTAAGTCATGAGTGACATAATGTTTCTCATGTTCTTTTAATTTTTGAGACTCATAACAAATAACGTGTCATTTCTGAGTTAGGACAACCCCTAGTCCTTCTTTACTTGCATCAACACATACGGTGAAGTCTTTATTTCGATCCTCTACCTTCAATATGGGTGAAGTTGTCAATAATTCCTTCAGTTTGTTAAAACTGTCTTCACACTTCTCTGACCAGTTAAACTTGGTTCCTTTCTTTTGTACTGACGTGATAGGGTAGGCTATCTTGGAAAACCCTTTTATAAACCTATGGTAATATCCGGTGATTCACATGAATGACCAGATATATGCTACATCCTTAGGTACCAACCATTCCATAATGGCTTTTTTCTTCTCTGAGTCTACGACAATGCCTTCTGCTGAAATTACATGTCCTAGATACTGTAATTTTTTTTGATAGAATTCACACTTGTCAAATTTGACGTACAGTTTGTGTTTCGTCAATGTTTGCAAAACTATACTTAAGTATTCTTCATGTTCCTCCTCCACTTTTTAATAGACCAGAATATCGTCGATAAATACTACCACAAATCGCTCTAAGTATTGACTGAAAATATTGTTCATCAGGCACATAAACGTGGCTGGTGCGTTAGTGAGTCTGAAAGGTATGATTACGAACTCGTAATGTCCATATCTTGTCAGAAACGTTTTTTTTCTTATGTCCTCATCTTTTATCCTAACTTGATGATAACCGGATCATAAATCAAACTTTGAAAAGATCTTGGCCCCACCTAATTGATTGAATAGATCATTTATTCTAAGTAAGGGGTATTTGTTCCTAATAGTCATTTTGTTCAATTGTCTATAATTGATACATAGTCTTAGAGTACCATCTTTATTTCTCACAAAGAGGACTGGTGCCCCCCATGGTGAGACACTCGGTCTGATATACTCATTTTCCAACAACTCTTGTAATTGTATTTTTAATTCTGTCATTTCTGGTAGACTCATTCGGTAAGGTGGTTTTGAGATAGGGGCTAAACCAGGTACTAGGTCTATGGAGAATTCTATTTCCCTTCTAGGAGGTAATTTTGGCATTTCATCCACAAACATGTCTCTGAATTCATGTAGGACCGCAAAGTCTTCTAACTTTGGTTTATCTTCTTTTTCTAATAGATTCATCACTTGGATGGCATAAACTTGACATCCCTTTCTAATATATTTCTTGAGTTGCATCGCTGAAACTTGTCTGACTAATACAGGTTTTGGTATGGCTTGGGTTGTTCTAACAGTGACAAAATCATCTTTATAGCTAAGTATCTTTGTGTAATAGTCTAGTACTGCTTTGGGTTGTTCCAACCAATCCATCCCAATAATCATATCATAAGATCCTAGTGGTAGGATTTTCAGATTGGTCCTTATATTTTGACCGTCTAAGATGAACTCAAAATCATAAATAAAGTCAACTACTTTCCTTTTAGTACCTGTTGCTAGTTGTATAAGCCATGATTTTGCGTGCTTCAGTTTCTTATGTTTAATTGACTCTACTACATCAGGAGTAATATAAATTAATGTAGCTCTAGGGTCAATTAAAACATAAATTTGAGTGTCACTGATTTGTAACCAAGTTAGTGTTAACCCGATGCAGGCTTCTGCCCATGTCTCCCACTGTCGAGGCTTCCTGCAAATTATGAACAACAATTCTGTTTGCTGAAATTAAACATGGACAGTTCCTCCTTAGATGAGGATTTCCACATTCCCAACACTTTAATGGCTCGCAGGAGCTGTCCCCAAACTTCTTCGTTCCCAGGTTTACTAGTTTACCGCTACCTTGCGCATTTCGATGACTGGAGTAAAAATCCTTTCTTGGAAAACTTTTTGCTGCATTCCGATAAGGAGTTGGTTGGTATCCCTTCTTCCGTTGGTTCATTCAATCTTGCT
Organism: Picea sitchensis; assembly: GCA_010110895.2. Taxonomy (NCBI): domain Eukaryota; kingdom Viridiplantae; phylum Streptophyta; class Pinopsida; order Pinales; family Pinaceae; genus Picea; species Picea sitchensis. The sequence continues at coordinate 50,969 of SNQJ01S0115184.1, forward strand.
GACCTCTTCATCATGGTTATCGTCTTTTTGGATTTTCTTGGTTACTATACTACGCAATAGGACTTCATTTATCTCTTGGTGTTCATGTTGTGCTTTCTTCAATTTTTCATTGGCGGCCTTGAAAATCTACAGTTCAATAATAATATTCCTCATTGTTTCCAACACCTCTGTGGGTGAGCTTCCATCACTGTTTTGTCTTGGATCTCCAGGAGGTCCTTGCTGTGGATTTCCTTCCATCCTGATTTCTGCACCCTCCTGAACTGCCATAATTATCACAAAACAGAAAGGCTTTATGTTTGTAACCACAAGATTTATTAGTTTTACATAAATCGAAATATATACTAAGCAATTAATGTGGCCCTGTTTAGACCCAGTGTTGTAACTTTTTTCTCTGATACCATAAGTATTGTACCTTAAAAACTGTCAATTTTTTTTTTGTTTGTACATTTATCCATGAATAGCTTCGGGATTCAAGGAAGTAGGATTTATATTATATAGATTGAATCTGAGAGTTTACTAGAGTCCTATCTATTTGTACCTATAACCATTACCACAGTCTTAACAATACAAACGACTTTGGGATTTTATGGCCTAAACCTTACGCGTTAGACCATACATATAAACCATTACCATATATTTACATTACAAACTACTTTGGGATTTACAGCCTAGGCCTCATGCATTGGACGATACACATAATCACACAATAAAAATGACCAAATGGGCTTAGGTAAAAGTAAAGTATTAGACTATACTCCACTGTGAAAATTTTAATATAACCAGACCCCTTTAGTTTAAAAGTATCCGGATACGGGATAGTGGTTAGGTAAGGCATCCTGGTTAACTCAGAGTGCGAATCTTTTAAAATCCTCTGCCCGTTCTAGAAATCCCATTTGGCTCCACCTGTCCGAAACGTAGCGTCAATTGTACATTGTATTAACTGCATTTAATGTGATTTAGGGTTTTTCAAAGCAATGCACACTACCCATTTATGGAGGAGAATCTACATGCAACACTAGTCTATTAAATTAACACTTCAAACATTACATCTATGCCTCACCGATTTCTTCCTCTTTCGCAAAAATATGGGCTATGCACCTCTCAAAAGCCTCAAACTGCCCATCAATTTAAAACTTGGTCGGGATTACAATGGGATTTATGAGATCTTCCTTCTTCCATTGTGTGAACTATCCTTTTTCTCATATCTCCATTGGAATTAACGATCATGAATGAGAATACCATTCCCCTCCATGCCCAATCTACGTTCATTGAAATCCCCAAACTATCAAACAAACATCCCTGACAAATGACTATGGGGCCTCTCATGTATTTATCCAGCATATCATTTACGACCAACCACCACCTTAATTTCCTCATTGACTAACTCATGGTATCATTCATTGAATGGTATTATTATACCTCATCCTTTGTTTGATTGAGAAGAACCCCCTCGGGTACCATGATCCATTACAAACCATCTCCATTCAAGCTCCCATGGGATCCCTTTATTTTTCCCAATTTTTCAATTGGTGAGGGGATCCAACGACATGCACTCATTCCTTAATACCCCCTTTTTGGGACCTCCATTATGTGTAGGTTGTCGATTTTCTGGATATCCAAAGGCTTTAGTGCCCTTTTCAACTCCTCTACAATGGAATAAAAATAATTGGATACTTGCCTAGGATTCCACAATTTGAAAGGGTGCACTCCTGCATTCGAAAGGGATGGTTCAAGGCTTTCATATTTTGTCTTTCTGAGAACCCCAATATATGTTTTAATAATGACAACCTAGAAAATACATGGAGAGGACCATATAGTACCAATATAATTTCAACATCAAATAGAGATACATGAACATGCCTTCAAACCTTGTGCATGTTATAATTGAGTAGATAGCAGGTGTGTTACATTGTAACACCCCGTATTTTGATCTTAGGTAGTTAGAACATTGTTGTTTACTAATCTTAATAATTCAAAGTTTAGCATTTGTTTGGAGTCAAATAGGCTTGGTTAAACATTGAGATGTGTACCTCTAAACCTAATTGTATGATACATGATATATGCTCATGACAAAGATAGTTATTTGATTATTTAAACATGAAAATTAAAATGGGTAAGTTCGGTACATGTATACCAATTCAAGTTATG
>SNQJ01S0115186.1:11640-26005 GCA_010110895.2 Picea sitchensis
TTTTTTTCATCTAGGAGGCAAAAGATCTCCTTTTTGCATTATGTGTCATAGGAAAAAAAATTAGATGATGCAAAGAGGATATGTGAATATTTAAAACATTCTTACTTGGATATTTCCCTCAATGGAGTCCCTTGTGTAGAGTCCCCAAGAGAATTTAAAAAAATAAAATAATAGAGTAGAATTCACCAATGTTGTAGTAGCATGATGCTAGAAAAACCATGAACCTTGTGCTACCTAGCAATGACAAAAAAAAATTTAACCCTTAAGATAGTCCGGTTAAAAGGTAACTATGGAGGATATGATGTCACTATGTTATACTCACTTTCCACTTTAGGATATTGTTTTTCTAGCCTCAAGGAGGAATTCGTGTATGACCTGAAGTGTAAAATTATGACTTTAACCAACAAAGACACTCAGATATGCAAATTAGTTCACTCTAATTTAATTATCATACCCACTTTGTGGTAAAAATTTGAAGGGATAAGTTAATGTTAATATAACACTTAGATTTATCAATTTAATTTTTTTTGTGCAAATATGCTCTCAAACACCTCTAATCTACGCTTAAGAACTGCAGATCTGTGTGTAAAACACCACTAAATTGAGGGATGGAATCACATGAATAGGATGGGAGGGACCTGGAAATTTCACTAAATCGTACGCTCTCTCTTATTCACTTGAAAGGGATGGAATCGTAGGAAACTCAAGCTAAATAACCATCCCATCTCATCATCATTGTCTAGCTCTTATAAAATGATCTTGGGAGTTTACAGAAGACAATTCCTTATAATAGAATGAGACAAGAGGCTTTGATTGGCCCAATGTAAGAATATTGGTTTTGAATCTTGATGAGAATAGGATGAAATAATAGAACAAAACGCTCCAAGAAAAGAAACTTCATCTAAGGTGCATTAGCCAATGTGGATGAATTATCTCTAAAATTCCCATCAATACTGACAAAATATATCTCCTTCGAGTAGGCCACACAAGTTTGAATGAATGGAGGAAAGAAGGAGAGAAAAGTGATAAAATCTTATCCAAATAGGGTGCCCTACTTTTGGTAGGGATAGATGCATGCGAGGAAAGTTAAACCATCTCCAAAGGACAAAGGAATCTCGAAGCACAATGCTTTTCTTCAAAGGGAACAAAAGTTGCCTTCTCCTAAAAAAGTTTGCTTTTCAAAAATGATAAAAGGTTCTTTCTATCAAAATTATGCTTTCATTATCAAATCAATTTCCTCCTTTAGTTACTTGCTAAATGGATTACTTGTTTTTCACTTAAATCATCTCAAGCCAAAATATATATAGGTTTTCTACGAAAAACTCCCTCATGCATGAACAATCAAGTCATAATACCTAGATAGCATGTATATGTGTTACATGGGACACATTTTTTCATGATATAATCATAGGAAAAGTGGAATCCTTTAAAGCAATGGAACCTCCCCAAGGCATGTGTCCTCCTCTAGTCAACTAGTTAACTCATCTCCAACATGTGTCGCATGGCACCCTCTACAAAAATGAGCACCTTCCACCAATCATCAACTCTTAAACTAGGGTGCATTATCAAATACCAAAGTGATCAAAGTCCTCTAAATGTTGACACTCACTTTTTTTTCTATAAGTGTGGCCTAGAGCAGCTGCTACTTTAAAAAAAATAAAAAATAAACAATAAACGCATGTCTTGTGATTGCCACCAAAATTGGTAGTCATGTTTCTCATCATACCATATCCAAAAATGGTGTGACCATCTTGAAAAATCAAAAATCAAGAAAAAAATGAAAAACACATCTTCTTTAAATGTCACTAAACTTTATTCCCATGTTATCAACCATAATGGGTGTATGATATTTCCAAAAAATGAAAAAAAGGAGAAAAGGCACTTAATCACACTTTATTTGAGCATCAATAAAACTGAATCATATCCACATCTCACAGTTGGGTCCCCAAAAATGCAGTTCGTTGTCGAAAATGGGTAATTTATAGCGATAGAAAATGACTAAAAATAGCTACTTAACCTGATGCCCCTTGGAAAAAACTCTGGAACATGCTTTGGATGGAATAAAGATCTGCAACAGTGTACCAATATGGACAAGGTACTCATGAATTGTTGATGGGGAATCCACTACCAATGTATCCAGGAACTGTCAATGCTTAATCCATTGCTATTGTGTCCGCATACCATTGTTTATGAATAGATCAAGAGGATTGTGGAGAAGTCCAACCTGATCCCGAATGTATGCATGAACATGTGCTAGAACTTATTAACACTTGAATTTGCATGAGGAAATCCGGTGTCAACAAGATCATCTTTTGAGATAATTGTGCATGTTGGTTTTGGCTATATCTTACTTCATGTTTGTAATCTATGAAATTTTTTATTTTATTTTTATCCTTTTCAACATATCAACCTTGGGGTAGATTATAGTGTTATAAAGTACATTCTAGTTATTGCAGGTGGAACTTGTAATAAGTTGAGAAAATTGTGTATTGTGATGTTCTCATCAGATTTATCCACATGAAATACTTGCCAAGACATTTAATTTCATAATATTCTTTAAATTTGTGAAATAATTATGGTTATTTCCATGTTATAAGAGAGAGATTTTATAGGTATCATACGCTAGTTATAAGATTCAGATTCAAAAGCACCCATGCATGATTAATAAAGTACGGTATGATAGTATGAATATCAGGTTCACAAAATAATATTTCATGGCAGGCTCTAAGAGTAGTAAGATTTCTCATTACCTTTTTTTCCATTTTCACAATAGGATAATTTATAAGTACCCACACTAGGTTTGTGTAGAGAAAATTCACATATAATATGTCAGGTTAACATAGGGTCAATTACCATCCGTACACCAACTTCATAGATATAGATTTCACATACAAACCTCTAGAGAAATCAATTAGGTTATGCATGGTTATCCATATTTGGATCTATCTCTTCACCTAAATCTGCTCGATCTATATATGCCACTAAAGGATGAAACTTCTTCCCCTTATCTTGTAGCCTCTAGACCGTGAGTTCTTTCGAAGTGGGGTTTACTACTATCTTTAGGCTATGTGGGTTATGTAAATGCACTTGGGGTGGGTTTTGACCATCTCTGTTTTCATTTTATGGTGATGGCCATGACTTTTGGCAGTGACCCTCAATGGGAAAATGCAAAACGATGATACAGGGTAAACTAAATCTTATATTAATAAAGGTGATGCCCTTATTTTACCCGAACTAGTTATGTATATGAATATTTCTTTGCTTGAACTGTAACATGAATAACAACTTATGGAATGTGTTATGGATCCCTACCTAGAACCGAATCAGTGGACAATGAATCTCAAACAAGAAAGGATGTTAGGCGAGGTAGTGATGGAGAAAATGGCACTCGAACTAGAATAAGAAATTATTGCACTAGGGGAAACAACTACTATAAAGGGGATATAAGGAACAAAGATAGAGGTGGTTGCATATTGAGCTCCATATCCATACTCAATAGTATTTGGTCAATATCTAGCCCCATTCATAAAATATTCAATTATATTCATTGTATATACGGAGCCTCAAAATCCAGAGACAGAGGCCAAGTAAAATATGGTAATAGAAGTGATGGGGGCATAAGCTTCTTCAACAACAAAGGAAAAGCCAACGAAATCATAGATTCCAATATTATTGAAGGCCCGTTAATATATTAGGCGCACCTTTGGAGAGTTTTTTTTCTTTATAATCCAATATTTGAAGCCCTCTTATTTAGCTTCCACAACTTTCAAACTCTCTACAATGAATGCTAGACACAACTTCATATCTATTCTCCATCATTATAATTAAGTTCTTTGCAAGTACAATTGTTGTTATAACTAGTCATTCTCTAATCATGTGGATTCGTTAACAGGAGATATGGTTTTTTATTTGTAGTTCTAGGCCATTTTTTGGAAAATTTCCTTGGTTAATATTCCCATGATACTAGTGATGACATTGATTGCAGGTTTTAGTTATAACTTCACAATTTTATCTGTTTGATTATGATGCAGGAGCATCACCGACTCATCAAGCGAGCCAGCACATCAAGCAGAGATCAGCTGGATAAACCAATCCAAATTTTTGAAAATGCTTTGGGATTGTTGCGCCGGACCTTTAATGAACCATTTATGGAGGCGCATTTGTATATTGTATTATACCTTGATCCTTTAAGCTCTTGTCCTTAGGTAGATAGACGACATTTAATATAGTTAATGCTCTTAGATAGGAATTTAATTCTAGATTTGATATCTTTAGAGCGCAAGAGGGAAACGGGATATAGACAGCCTCCTTTGTACATTGTATCATTAGATTATTCAGGAGAAAGAAGGGAAGAGCAAGCAGAGAACTGAGTGTAGAACACCCATGTACAGATATTGAATTAATAGAAGAAAGCTTTGATTCAATCTCATGGTTTGTGTTGTTTCTCTGTGTATTGATGTTATGCTCATGAATGGTTGCTCCTTGTCATACATTTGATTTTATGTGTTGTGTATGTGATTTCATCGTTGAATTGAAGTCTGAGGGAACGAGGAATTAGTTTCAATTGTTTCTCTATATTGAACCAGAGAATTCCTGCAAGGAGTGCAGTCGAATCATCCGCAAGGAGTGCGTTGACGGAAGGGTTTTCAAATAGAGATAACTTTTGTTCTAAATTCCCAGAAGTGCAGTTGAGCACAATGCCATGCAACGAGTGTGCAGGCCAAGCTAAGACTCAGAGTTGCGATTTTGAGCGAAGTATCGAAAGACTGTTGTTGCAGGAGTGCGCAGAGTCGAACGCCTTCAACACTTAGAAGTTGTTGAAGATTTGCCACAAGGAGTGTGTGCAAGAAGTTCTCAGAAGGACTTGAGAAGTCGAGAACAAGCTCAGGAGGAATAGGTCTTCAAGATCCCTAGAAGGACAAGTGCAAAGAATTTTCCGTGGAACGTCCCAGAGAAGCGTCACAGGTTTGTGCGCAGGACGACGAATTCGGTGGAAGGGCACTTTGTCACTTCGTAGATTTCCATTGGAAGGGGCGGACAGTTGAAATCCTCCGAGGAGGTTTCGCAGAAGATCCGCGAGCCGTTGGATCTTCCACGAGTGTGAGGTAGCTATAGCGCAAGGGTGGAAAGGTTTAAGGCTCAGGGAAAGCAGCGCGTTGATCTAAGTCAACCAGGGCATTGGATTACTCGCGAGATCGCCTATCGGGATCTCGTGAGATAAGTGTCCAAGAGTGAGAAACAAAAATCGTGAAGTCGCGAGGGAGCGATATCGCGAGTTTCGACATTTCAGCGTCTCGTGCATCGGGAGATGACATAGGAGTTAATTTAACTAGCGAGAAGTGAAGTCGCGAGGGAGCGAGATCACGATTTTCGGCATTTTGGTGTCTCAGGTATCGGGAGTCAACATGGAAGTTATTCAACCTCGTCAGTAGCGAAGTCGCGAGTGGCGAGATCGCAATAGCACGGAAGTTCCGATAGATGAAAGAGAAATTCAGTGTTGACTAAGGCATTGGGTCTCGGGGATTTGAGAGCCCGGAGATAGACAGCAAACTTGCGAAGACGCGAGTTCTGATTTCCCGATAAGTAGACAAAGGGAATTCATGTGGAGATATATGTGGGTGTAGATTTCCTGATAGGGAGATAGAAGAACCGTTGTGTTCTTCGGTCTGAGAGGAAAAGAAGATCCTGTGGGAGAGGACGTGCCCACAAGGGTGGTGCGCGACTGCGTCAGAGTGGTATCAGAGTGGGATTGACTTTTTGCTTTCTGTAGCAGAGAAGAAATAAAATTTCACCATGCCGCCGAGGAGAGAAAGACAGTCACCCGATCCAGAAGACGGGGAGGTGAGAAGAAGAGGTAGACCGGCAGGGAATCCAAAAATGGAGAGACAAATGCGTGATCTTCGAGTGAGATTAGAAGATATGGAGGCAGCGCAGAGACACATAGCCAGTGCTGGAGATCTAAGTGACTCCAAAAGTCGAAGTTGAAGTTGAACAAGAAGAAGAAGTTGTAGTCGAAGATGAATCAACTGAGCGATTGATTAAAGCTATCGCCAGGATGGGTGCGAAGGCGTAGATGGACATTCCAGTCTACGAAGGAAATCTGGATGCAGAAGAGCTGCTAGATTGGATTAGAGCTCTTGACACCTACTTCAATTATGAGGATATCGAAGAGGATAAGAAGATCAGGCATGCTATCACGCGCTTGAAAGGACATGCAGCATTATGGTGGGACGAGCTTCAAGAAGATAGACGCTGCAAAGGCAAGCAGAAGATCAAGAGTTGCGATCGAAACATTGCAAAGATGAAGGCAAAGTTCATCCCAAGAGACTATCAAATTACTCTGTTCAGGAGGATGCATAACCTGAGATAGAAGTTGATGATAGTGAAAGAATACACTGAAGAATTCTACCGACTGAACATCAGAGCAGGTCATCGGGAGAGCGATGATGAGAAGGTTTCCAGATATCTGAATGGTCTTAGATACGACATTCAGTATGAATTGAGCATGGTAACCATCTGAACAGTAGAGGATGCTTATCAGATGGATCTGAAAGCAGAAGAGAAGCTGATTCGTAAGCAAGGTCAGCGAGGGTGAGGCAGAAGTCATCCCAGAGGCAAGGCAATTGCCCAGGAGAAATACCAGAAGCCCAAGGAGGAATGGAAGAGACCTCAGGATAAAGTGGAGAGAGGTGGAACCTCACAGAAAGGGCCTTATGTTGAACAGAGAGGGTTGCATACAGAGCAGAGAGGAGATTATGCTGACGAAAACAATTTTCCTCGTACCAGAGGTAGAGGAAGAGGAAGAGGTGGAGTAATCACATGTTTCACTTGTGGGAAGAATGGGCACAGGTCATTTGAGTGTCCAGAAAAAAAGAAGGATAGTGGAGAAACTCACATCACTGAAGTGCAGAGACGTGATACTGAGACCGAGGACGCTGAAGGTGAAAGATCGCTTGCGATGCATAAAGTCCTTTTGACACCCGAGAAGGAGGTGGAAAGCTCAGTCCAAAGGACCAGACTCTTCAGAACAGCTTTCAAAACCAAAGACAGGAAATGCAAGGTTATCGTGGACAGTGGAAGCACAGATAATCTCGTTTCAACCGAGATGGTGGAGAAATTAGAACTGGAGACGACTGATCATCCCAGTCCATACAAAGTTTCATGGATACAGAAGGGACATCAGGTAAGTGTCACTAAACAGTGTTTAGCTGAATTCAAGATAGGGGAGTATAATGACAAAGTACTATGTGATGTCATTCCCATGGATGTTTGCCACTTATTACTGGGTAGACCATGGAAATATGATAGAAATGTGGTTCATGACGGGAGAGAAACGGGAGGACATACATATTTATTCCGATAAAATATAAGGAGGTGAAGCCGGAAGTAAGCAACACAATAATTCTCATGAGTGGGAAGGAGCTTCTTAACGAGATGGAGAAGAAAGAAGATCCACAATTCTTTGTGGTCAGAAAGCCAAGAATTGTTCTGACTAGCACAAGAGTGGATGATTTACCAGAAGAGATCAAGGAACAGCTGGAATATTTCGCTAACATCATAGTGGATGAATTACCTCATTCGTTGCCACCTATGATGGGTGTGAGTCATCATATTGATCTCATACCGGGAGCTAGTTTTCCAAACAACGCTGTGTACAGATTGACACCACAGGAAAATGAGGAAGTTAAGAGGCAGGTCCAGGATTTGTTGGACAAAGGATTATTCAGAGAAAGCTTGAGTCCATGTGTTGTTCCAACAGTACTCAATCCAAAGAAGGATGGAGGCTGGAGGATGTGTACCGATTCAAGAGCGATCAATAAAATAACCATCAGGTACAGATTTCCACTGCCGAGAATGGATGATCTGATGGATTGCCTGAGCGGGGCAAAGTATTTTTCAAAGATAGATTTGAAAAGCGGATATCATCAGATTCGCATGAGGGAAGTCGATGAATGGAAAATAGCCTTCAAGACTAATGAGGGATTGTATGAATGGATAGTCATGCCGTTTGGCTTGACAAATGCACCAAGTACCTTTATGAGGTTGATGAATGAAGTCCTGAGAGAATTCATCGGGAAATTTGTCGTCGTATATCTGGATGATATACTGATCTTTAGTAAGACAAAGGTTGAACATCTGAAGCATTTGGCCATTGTGATGAGGAAGTTATAGCAGGAGAAGCTATTGATCAACATGAAGAAATATTCATTCATGAAGACAAAGCTCATCTATCTGGGATTTGTCATATCGGCGAATGAATTGAGGATGGATCCGGATAAGGTGGAGGTAATTAAGAATTGGCCATCACCGAAAAATATTTTCGAGGTGAGGAGTTTCCATGGTTTGGCTAGTTTCTACCGAAAATTCATCAGGAATTTCAGTGGGATTAGCGCAGCGATGATGTATACAGTAAAGAAACGGCATAAGTCTTTTCATTGGATAGCAGAGGCTGAGAAGAGCTTCAATCTATTGAAGCAGAAGATTACGGAACAACCAGTGTTGGTGTTGCTGGATTTCCAGAAGACATTTCAGGTGAAATGTGATGCAAGTGGGTATGCCATAGGAGCAGTCTTGAGCCAGGACGACAGGCCGATTGCATATTTCAGCGAGAAGCTGGATGAGGCGAAACTGAAGTACTCCACATATGATAAAGAATTTTATGCTATCATACAAGCACTGAAGAAGTGGAGGCATTACTTGATCCCAAAAGAATTTGTATTGTACAGTGATAATCATGCATTACAGTTTGTGAGTCAACAAGAGAAGTTGAATCAGAAACATGCAAAATGGGTAGAGTATATGCAGAATTTCACATTTGTGATTAAGCATATTTCGGGTACTGCTAACAAAGTGGTTGATGCTTTGAGCAGGAAGTGTTTGTTGTTGCAGGAATTCTGAATCAAAACTTTGGGTTTTGAAAATCTCAGGGACATGTATGTAGGAGATGCAGACTTTGGAGAAGCATATGAAGTAGCTGAGAATCCAGTTCTTAGAGACAGAAGCCCGTGGATAGATTATATGATCCAGGAGGGATTGTTGTTCAGAGGCAATCAACTATGCATTCTGAATTGCTCCATGAGGGAGAACCTGTTGAAAGAAAAGCAATGTGGAGGCTTGGCAGGACATTTTGGCCATGAAAAAACGTTCGCAAAGCTGAGCGAATCATATTTTTGGCCGGGGATGCGTTCAGATGTCAAGCGATTCATTGATAGGTGTAGAATTTTCCAGCATCCGAAAGGGAGAAAGAAGAATGCAGGATTCTATCAGCCATTGCCCATACCAGAAAGGCCATGGGAGGAGATTAGCATGGATTTTGTATTGGGTTTGCCGAGAACACAAAGAGGTGTTGATTCCATCTTTTTAGTAGTGGACAGGTTTTCAAAGATGGCACATTTTATCCCATGCCAGAAGACCAGCGATGCGACCCACATCGCAAATTTGTTTTTCAAGGAAGTCATTCGACTTCATGGATTATCGAAAAGCATAGTTTCGGACAGAGACACAAAATTCATAGGGCATTTTTGGAGGACGCTATGGAAAAATCTAGGAACTAACTTGGCATTTAGTTCTACCTATCATCCTCGGACGGATGGGCAAACAGAGGTGGTAAATAGAAGTCTGGGAGACTTATTAAGAAGCTTGGTGATAGAGCACCATAGCAGTTGGGATAGCGTATTGCCACAAGCAGAGTTCGCATACAACGATTCAGTCAATCGAAGTACAGGAAAAAGTCCATTTCAGATTGTGTATGGGACACAACCGAGAGGAGTATCTGAACTGAGGGATTCAGAAAAGGCTACGACTTGCAGCACTAGTGCAGAAGAGTTTGTTGAGGCAATGAACGAACTTCACGACCAAGTGAAGCAGCGACTGCTGAAATCAAATCAGGAGTACAAGCGCAGAGTAGATCAGCATCGGAGACAACTTCATTTTGAAGTTGGTGATCTGGTTCTAGCACACTTAAGGAATGAAAGGTTCCCAAGGGGGACATACAATAAGCTGAAGATGAAGAAAATCGGACCATGTAAGGTCTTAAGAAAATTCGGAGAAAATGCTTATGAAATCGAGTTGTCGGATGGCATCGGAATATCTCTGATATTTAACATTTCAGATTTATACCCATATAGGGCTGGAGAAGCAGAGACTGGAACTGAGGATCCAGTGATCCAGTGGGTGAAACAATTACCAGTAGAAGAAAAGTCACAGATGGAGTGCATACTGGACAAGAGAGTGGGTAAGAAGACCTGAAGGAAAGAATACTTTGAATATTTGGTCAAGTGGAAGAATCATGCAGTGGAGGATGCCAGCTGGGAAAGTTAAGCTGAAATACAGAAGCATGGACGGACCATACAGGATCTCATGGACAGGAGCCCATGAAAGTTTTAAAGCCGAGGAGTATGATGCAGGAGCATCACCGACTCATCAAGCGAGCCAGCACATCAAGCGGAGATCAGCTGGACAAACCAATCCAAATTTTTGAAAATTCTTTGGGATTGTTGTGCCAGACCTTTAATGAACCATTTATGGAGGCGCATTTGTATATTGTATTGGACCTTGAGCCTTTAATCTCTTGTCCTTAGGTAGATAGACGAAATTTAATATAGTTAATGTTGTTAGATAGGAATTTAATTCTAGATTTGATAGCTTTAGAGCACAAGAGGGAAACGGGATATAGACACCCTCCTTTGTACATTGTATCATTAGATTATTCAGGAGAAAGAAGGGAAGAGCAAGCAGAGAACTGAGTGTAGAACACCCATGTACAGATATTGAATTAATAGAATAAAGCTTTGATTCAATCTCATGGTTTGTGTTGTTTCTCTGTGTATTGATGTTATTCTCATGAATGGTTGCTCCCTGTCATACATTTGCTTTTATGTGTTGTGTATGTGATTTCATGGTTGAATTGAAGTCTGAGGGAATGAGGAATTAGTTTCAATTGTTTCTCTATCTTGAACCAGAGAATTCCTGCAAGGAGTGCAGTCGAATCGTCCGCAAGGAGTGCGTTGACAGAAGGGTTTTCAGATAGAGATAACTTTTGTTCTAAGTTCCCAGAAGTGAAATTGAGCACAAGTGTCGTGTAAAACGTGCGCAGGCCAAGCTAAGACTCAGAGTTGTGATTCTGAGTGAAGTATAAAAAGACTGCTGCTGCAGGAGTGTGCAGAGTCGAACGCCTTCAACACTTAGAAGTTGTTGAAGATTTTTCGCAAGGAGTGCGTGCAAGAAGTTCTCAGAAGGACTTGAGAATTCGAGAACAAGCTCAGGAGGAATAGGTATTCAAGATCCCTGGAAGGACAAGTGCAGAGAAGTTTTCGTGGAACGTCCCAGAGAAGCGTTGCAGGTTTGTGCGCAGGATGACGAATACGATGGAAGGGCACTTTGTCACTTCGTAGATTTCCATTGGAAGGAACGGACGGTTGAAATCCTCCGAGGAGGTTTCGCAGAAGATCCGCGAGCCATTGGATCTTCCAGGAGTGTGAGGTAGTTATAGCGCAAGGGTGGAAAGTTTTAAGGCTCAGGGAAAGTAGCGCGTTGATCCAAGTCAACCAGGGCATTGGATTACTCGCGAGATCGCCTATCGGGATCTCGTGAGATAAGTGTCCAAGAGTGAGAAACAGAAATCGCGAAGTTGCGAGGGAGCGAGATCGTGAGTTTTGAAATTTCGGCGTCTCGTGCATCGGGAGATGACATAGGAGTTAATTGACCTCGCAAGAAGCGAAGTCGCGAGGGAGCGAGATCGCGAGTTTCGGCATTTCAGTGTCTCGGGTATTGGGAGTCGACGTGGAAGTTATTCAACCTCGCGAGTAGCGAAGTCGCGAGTGGCGATATCGCGATAGCATGAAAGTTCTGATAGATGAAAGAGAAATTCAGTGTTGACTAAGGCATCGGGTCTCAGGGATTTGAGATCCTGGAGATAGAAATCGAACTTGCGAAGACGCGAGTTTCGATTTCTCGATAAGTAGACAAAGGGAAGTCGCGTGGAGATATCTGTGGGTGTATATTTCACGATAGGGAGATAGAAGAACCACTGTGTTCTTCGGGCCGAGAGGAAAAGAAGATCCTGTGGGAGCGAACGTGCCCGCGAGGGTGGTGCACGACTGCGTCAGATGACTTATCTGATATTGTATCAAGAACTTATCTCAGTTTATTTCAATAATTTGTAGGATGGACATGGAAAATTATCATGTTGTAGATTTATTTGGTGAAGGTTATTGACAATTATTTCATGGCTTGCATCATTTCGACTTGGAAGTCAACAGTTTCTCTACACTTCTCTCCAAAATTTTAAAATTTGACCTCGTCAAGTTTTTCTTGGCCAAACTCCATTTCTTTCAGTTGATATATCCATCTCCTACTTCCAATATCAAGTTTCACTTATTAAATTTTACATTTACCACTTTTTTTAAATCATTGTGTTGTGGAGTGAAATCTACTTCTTAATCCCATAACTCCAAGAGTGGTGATTTTATACCAACGGATTTGGAATTACTCAAGTATGCTTCTCAAACATTTTGCAAGCTTACTTTTAAAACAATGCTCAAAGTGTGTAGATAAGATAAGATAAGATAATTATATTAATGTGCAACAAATGAACACAAATTAGGTCAATGGGACTACTAAGTAAAATGATTTCAATACAAAGCAGGAGTACAAAAATGCCTCTTATATAAAGAACAAGAAGTAAATTAAATCCTAAGGTCTATGCCAAAACATTGGAAAACCTTCAACTCTGTAGCTACAATGGGAGGGAGTTGTACAGAGAGAAAGGATCCAGGGATTAGATCATTTTCCACTAGATCTATCTCTCCTAACATCCAAGGAACAATGAAGAAAATGAAATATATAATGGTGTCCCGAGGAAGAGCTATGGGAAGATCTATATCTCCTACTATGTTGTTGTCTAGAAGAAGTATTAACAAGATGCACAAAACAAAAAAATAGACAAATACCAGAAAATGAATTGTTTGAATTAGATTTCTTCCTCCATCTAGGATTCAAAGGTCCTTTATATTCCAAAACTGGTCCATTTTAGGCCATCCAAGAAGCCTTAAAACAATATCAAAATAAGAATTATTTTTTGGGTCAAATTATGACAGTGTCTGGCTTTGGAATTATAAAAATAGTGTCAAATTATTCATTCTCTATAAATTCTCCCCTTTTTCTAACTACTTTTTCTCATTCAATGGAGTGTAGGTACAATTGAATAGATACTTATCATACCTATCATCCTCGAGCGAGGGAAATTATGGAGGAAGGGGGGAAAGTGTTACAACACATAAATGGTTAGATCAACTGGAGGTGAAAAGGTCAGAAGAAAATTTGGTGGGCGCATGGAATTCTTTCTTGTTGGAGGAGGATCATGTTCTTATGACAATGAGAGCATAGGTGACATCAAGGTTCCCTTTAGGTACAAACATCTAGTGATTCAATGGGTACCCAATTAACTTCCTCAGTTGGACACCAACTTCTATGTCAATGAGAGGATGTATCGCATTGCTCTGTCATCCATGCATGGTATAGGTGTATTCTCCATGGATGGAATAAAGGTGAAATATGGAGGAATTGTTGAATTGATGGAGTATGTCGGATCATGCTACAACTATGGATATTGGTTGAGGCTAGTCTGATATATGCCAAGTATGTGAAGATATGTAGTTGCTGCAAATTATATACAAATAAAATACAACGATCAAAATAAAGGAGTGATGATGTATATAGATGGAAAGACAAAGGCATCAAGGAATGTTATAGGTATTATAAACAATACAAGACCCAAGATAACAAGAAATAAAACCAATTGTATATTTGAGGGGCGTGGAGGAAATCAGATATTTGCATGTGTAGTTAAAACAATAGTTGCAGAGGAAGATTTTTTGGTTGATTACATTTTGAATCAAATCAATAGAGGTGATGTTATTATGGGGGTAATTATGTTCTACTAGTGTACCCAACCTGTAATTAATGTTTTCCTTTTTTTATATTTAACATACATTTTAATAGCTCGTGCTTCTTATATGATTTTCTAACATTCTAAAATGTTATGTTTCTTATATTATGGCAGGGTGATCGTGGGAAGGAACCAACTAGCTCGCAGCAAGTATAACAATGACTTTCATATCAATTATTGTTGACAATAATTGAATTAACATGTTTATTTGTTGATGTAGATGAGCACTTCATCAGAGCACAATGATGTGGGTGATGAAATATTTGATTCCATCAACCTAATGTAAAAAAATTGAAAGGCCTTGAGAAAGGAAAATAGGGAACTCATTGAATTGGCTAGGTGTAAGCCAACTGTAGAAGAGACCAGAGAAAGGATGAGAATTTTAATGTAGGATATAGAATTTTGATTACTTGTCAA
>SNQJ01S0115186.1:37012-85623 GCA_010110895.2 Picea sitchensis
ACATTGAAACTTTCAAAGTCCCATGACAATAAAAAATATTCACTAGGTTTATTGGGAATTATTCCTTATCTTTAGGATTATGGTAGAATTCTCATGATTTCAAACTCTTGGGTTTTACTTGGGATCTCCTTGGATTTGATTGTGTGGATATGAATTGGTTTGTCCATGTTTATTTGGACATCTTAACATATAGTTTGTTTATTTATAAGACTACAAATATTTTTTCTAAATACCTAATGCCATCAGAAATGTGTGTGCACATATGTTCCTATGTAAAATTTGAAGGAACATACACATGTGAGTCTCGCATGTCTAACTTGCCAAAACATACTAAGAAAATTATTCTCATTGGAGTTACTCTTTTATGTTGGATGAGGGACAAAAGAACATGGTACCTTATTGGGTTGTGTGTATAATAAGAAGAACCCACACCCCTCCTATAAAGAATACATTGAGAACGAGGGTAGTTCTAATTCCACCTTTTGTTGGGGGTAGTAGCAATGATATAACTACTAGTAGTAGTAACAAGTCTCTTAGTATGCATTGAAAAATGGATTATTAGGCAAGAACAATATTTAATGACCTCCTTGAAACAAGACCCCAAATAAAAAAAATGATTACCTACTTAAATGCTCGTCCTTTGGATGAGCCTTGCAAGTGGATGTTGTAAGGGTTTTGAGTATGTTCTCGAAAACATTTGCATATATTGAACACTTTAGGTAGATGCAATATTTATCGAGATTTTCTTCTCGTGTAATGTCAAGGATTGTACGACACAATTGTTTTTCAGTCAATAACATCAGAGGACCTATCTTGGTTTAGGTGTACCTGTATGTCACTATGTGGTGCCAAAAACCCAATTTTACCAAATTGTTGGTTTGGTATATGAAATTTTTTAAGGTCACTACCTAGTTAAACACCAAATTGATGTATGTTTCCCCCTTTGTTTATGGGACAACAAACCCCCTTGACACAATGATTTGACTACTTAGCCTACAAAGGTGTACATACCCTACCCTCTCTAGTTTCCAGTATTCCATGCTCCTTTCTATTTAGAATATAATATGTATTGTTGGGTTTAATATGATGATGGTTTCTAACTGCATATCCGAAGTTTTGAAAAGTGTTTTTGGAAAAATCAGATTGAACATTAGTGGTGAAGCTTCTATGGCGTGGATCTGCGACCTAATAAGGAAAAATAAATTCATACCATTACTATATTATGACCCTAGGGGGGTATATATGGGGTTGAATTTATATGTAATAGGGGCTAACCTAATAGGGGGCCCACATATGTAAAGATTGAGAATAGGTATATGTAGAGCTCATTATGGTCAATATTGGAGACATGAACAATGATTTGTATATATCGAAGTAATCATGTTTTTTGTAGGAGGTTATCCTAATGTATAAGATTTATTGTGTGAATAATATCTCTTATCACTTTGGGAGTCATGCTTCATGCTCATACTTGGTGTACATTTTCTATATTATGGTTTTCTAATGTTATTTTGAGGATTTGGTTACTATAATAAAAGCAGATGAAGACCTAACCAATTAGTCAATACTAAATGGAAATGAAAAATGTAGCATGGATACAAAAAATAGAATATCAAAGAGATCAAAACCATGCTTAGCATACAATGTTGTTATTAATATGTGCTAGGGAACAAGGAAGAGTGGGGAGAGTGAATACTTGCAAAGTTGCGGTGTTTCGAAATGACAATGGATTTAATCAAGAAACAATATATTCAAATACAAATTAAATAAATAAGAGATACAAATCACACCATTTACAAGAATACATAATTGTCATTAAATATCTTGATCAAATTACAACCTTATTTAAACATGTATACACATAATCAATACAGATGGAGGTATGGTGTATAGTATACAATGGTGTTTACTTCACTAGTGATTATAATTTAATTCAAAATCGGGGGCCTCTATATTGATCGAGGAGGATCTTGGTAACCAAGCAAAATTGAATTTCTTAAATTATGATGAAATTTTATTCATGTCGAAGCTCCCGTCGCAAGATTTCCAGCAATGCTTGAACTTGCTAAAACAAACATCGTATGTGAAAGTTATCACGTTCTGAATTTTTGGTCAAATATGCAAACAAGTTGGCTAGGGATGGCACGTGGCATTCCCAAGATATGACATGTGGACTGTACGGATGATGATGTGGAATGTATAGACATTGATGTAGCACTGTATGGATGATGACGTGGAAGTACATCATGCTGGTGTGGTAGTACGACCAACTGTTGTGGCGTTGAGGTGGTGTTGACTATGTGTTGACATGGCAAGTGATTGTGCACTGACATGGAAGGTGACTATGCACTAATGTGGCAGGTGGTTGTCCAACATATGTGGCAGGTGATTGTGTGGCTTACGAGTCCAACACGTGGGCCAATCAGAGGCTGCCACATGGTAGCCCCATTTTGGCTAAAAAGGCCTTATCGTTTTGAAATGGTCGCTGATGAGTTTAGAACCCTCAACCTCATAACAAAAGTCCAACCAATTTGACCAAAAAACCACCGTAAATATTGTTACGTATCACCGACATATAATCTTAAAAGTTGTATTTGGTTGTAACAAAACACCAAAACAGGGTCTGCAGGGCTTGACCTCATGACCTCCACCCACATAATCTCCCAACTTATTGCCATATTACCAACGTGCCAACGTTATCTCTTGTGATGACAAACGAGGGGTTTAGTGTTTAAGTTTTCAATATTAAGATGATCCAAATGGGCATACAAATTGGGACTTGGGTATATCGCTTATTGTATAGTTATATGCCATATGTCACGGAAACAAATCAAAATACCATATATAGATTATATATGGTTTTTTAATATTTTGTTTGATTTTGATTTGTTAAAACCATATATTATATGGTTTCAATTTGGTTAATCAAATATTCGATGACCATAAAAATCAGATCGAATAGTTTTGAACCATGGAACCTTTTTTATTTAAACAAATACATTTTTCCATTGTGAGATGGTTCTTTTGGTAAAAAAATACTATTGTATTTTCATTTATGCAGAGGTATTTCCTGCATAGAAAATATTGGAGAAGTGGGTTTTAGGCCTAGCTTTTGGTATCCTAAGTGTGGGAGGTTTTTCTATTGTACCAGATCCATGTGAAACAGATCAACAACTTGTCATTGAAGGGTTTTTGTTAAGTATTCATTATCATGCATATGTATTTTCCTGGATGATTGAAGAACCGAGCATATTTATTCCCTTTTGACTATAGGAAGAGAAGGGGAATTTTTCCCAAGCATGTTGTAGTCTTCCTAGAAAAGATGAAGACAATTTGTTGTAGGTTGAAGATCCATTGATGTAATTATGCTTTTGGCATCATTAATGGAGTGGTTGAAGCAGGCCCAGAGACACAACCCAATATGGGTGAACTCCGTTATCAACTTACTTCTTTCTTGTTGATTGTCTTATGTTGTTCATTTCTTCATTTCAAAATTCCATTTATGAATTAAGCCTTGTTAATTATTCATTGTATGCTTTATAATTTGAGCTAAGTCAATTACTCTTAAAAAATTTCAAATCAAGTTAGTGGATTTTGGATCAAGATTGGTATCATAGGAGGTTTGACAGGATTTGCAGTTTGAAGAGTAGGTTGCAAAAGGAAAAGCATGGGAAAAGCATTGAAGCGAGAATCACTTCAATAGCTGGAAGAGATCAACTAGAGTTTTCAGTCAGAGAATGCTCAGTTGAGAAGGTTGCTGCACATATCAGAAGATGAGAACCGAAATTTGCAACTTTAGTTACAAGCCACAATAGAGGCTTTGGTAAATTTTCAGAGTGTGGAAGGATTAAAGAAACAATTGTTCACACCAGATCCAGAAATTGTATTTGAGGTATGCAGTAGAAGTAATTATTCAATTTCACATTCTTCCCATCAAGATGATTATTTTGGTGTATTTGAAAATCACACTAAAGGCGTTGGGTTCAAATTTCTATGAAAATGGGATATGAAGGAAAATTCCTTGGAGTTAATGGCCAAGGTATAGTTAATCCTATAGAAGTGGTAGGACGACCTTTTTATGTAGGATTGGGTTATGACAAACAGGAAGTTGCAGAATGCTCCAAAATAATGGAAGAAATAAATTCTTCAAGTGACAAGTCTGAGTCAGTGAAAAAAGAATGCTCGCAAGATGATGGCACATCACACCATGACAATGACAATGATTGCAAGTCATCTTCAAAGAGAGATGATCATTTTGAAGGATGAGCTAAGTCAATTTATCCTTGTTATATCTAAACTAAAGACAACCATGAAAGTTATAAAGGTCATGATTACTTAAAATATTTCTTTTATTATAAGAACAATAATCATGCAATTCAAACCTTGTGGAATTTGTACCCTTGTACTTTTTTTCGATCACCTAACCATTTTGTGGATAAGTGTCTAAATAGGAAATCTTTGTACAGGAAGATTTTCATGTCAACCAGAAAGGAGGAAAGACATGAAGAATACCTTCCAACTCCACATGACAAGAAGGACTTATCATCGAAGAACAAGGGAAAAAACCATTGCACTCATTGCAATATGAGTGGACACCGAATGGAGAAGTGTTGGAAACTTCATCCACAAATTCATCCAAAGAAGGACAAGAAGCTTGTGTAAGCACCTGTGAAGGAGGTTACAGATGAAAAAGTGGAGCACACAGATAAAAATCCATGAAGTATTTCATGAAGAAGATAAGCTAAAGAAGGATAATCCATTAGCGTGCTTGAGTAAGAAATGGATAGCCTATTTGAATAGTTGATTGCTGCAAATTTTGTAAACCACATGTTGTGTATGAGACCCCAAGAAGGGAAAATTGTAAAAGTGATGACCTATTATAAAATCACTTATATGCAATATAGTGTTCTTATGTTTTTGAAAGTGTACAAATAAAAGAGACAAGTCAAACCATGTATGTAGAATTTTTGTAGACCAAAAGTTTCTTTTTGTGGGGAGGTTTGATCTAGGAGGACCTTTGTAACCAAGCAAAATTGAAGTTCTCAATTTCTGATGAATTTGTACTCATGTATAATATCTTGTCACAAGATTTCCAATGATTCTAGAACGAGCTCAAACATACATCATATGTGAAAGTTATCACATTCTAAAGTTTGGGTCAAACATGCAAACATGCTAGCCAGGGATGACATGTGGCATTCCCAGGATGTGACACGTGGACTGCACAGACACTGTCGTGGGTTGTACGGATGATGACATGGAATGTACAAATGTTGATGTGGCATTATATGAATGATGATGTGGAAGTACAACATGATGGTGTGGCAGGACATGTGTAGTATGACATAATAACATGGCACTGAGGTGGCATTGACTGTGCATTGACATGGTAGGTGACTATGCATTGATGTGGCAGGTGATTGTGCATCATACATGGCAAGTGACTGTGCGACTTATAGGGCCGAAACGTGGGCCAATCATAAGCTACCATGTGGTAGCCGCATTTTGGCCAAAAAGGCCTTATCCTTCTAGAATGGTCGCCGAAGATTTTTAAATCCTCGACCTCATAGAAACATTCCAATCAATTTGAACAAAAAATCACCATAAATCTTGTTACATATCACAGACATATAATTTAAAAAATCGTATTTGGTTGTAACGAAACACAAAAAGTGGGGCCTGCGGGGCTTGACCTTGCGATCTTTACCCACATAATATCCCAAACGACTTCCATATTACCAATGCGCTAACTCTATCTCTTGTTATGACAAACATGAGGTTTGGTGTTTAGGTTTGCAATATTCAGATGATCCAAACGAGTGTACAAATTGGGATTTGGGTATATCGCTTATGGTATAGTTATATTCCATATGGCATGGAAACACATCGAAATAACACACACACACACACACACACACACATATGGTTATTTAATAATTTTATTTATTTATTTCGATTTATTAAAACCATATATTATATGGTTTCAATTTGGTTAATCAAATATTCGATGACCATAAAAATTGGATCGAATAGTTTTGAACCATGGAACCTTTGTTATTTAAACAAATACATTTTTCCATTGTGAGATGGTTCTTTTGGTAAAGAATCGCTATTGTATTTTCATTTATGCAAAGGTATTTTCTGCATACAAAATATTGGAGAAGTGGGTTTTAGGCCTAGATTTTGGTAGCCCAAGTATGGGAGGTTTTTCCATTCTACCAGAGCCATGTGCAATAGATCAACGGATTTTCATCGAAGGGTTTTTGCGGAGTATTCGTTTTCATGCATATGTATTTTCCTAGATGATTGAAGAACCGAACATGTTTAATCCCTTTTGACTATAGGAAGAGAAAGGAAAGTTGTTCCCAAGCATGTTGCAGTCTTCCTAGAGAAGTCGAAGACAATTTGTTGTAGGTTGAATATCCATTGATGTAATTATTGTTTTGACATCATTAATATTGGAGCAGTTTCGCAGTTGAAGCAAGCCCGAAGATGTATCCCAGGATGGGTGAACTCCATTATCAACTTGCTTGTTTCTTGTCGATTATCTTATGCTGTTCATTTCTTCATTTCCTTTATGCATTAAGATTTCTTAATTGTTCATTGAATGCTTTATAATTTGAGCTAATTCAATTACTCTTAAAGTTTTTCAAATCAATTCAGTGGATTTCAGATCTTATGTGCACATACAGGTCATATGTACATAACAATTAGGTAACACAATTGCTCATTCAACTAATCAAGACTCCCAAGAAAGGACTTTCTAATGACATCTTCATAATGATGAACTTATTACTTAACTCACAACCCACTTATCAAAATAGTAGTTATGTCAATCACATATGCAAGTCACTTTAAGACAAAATATTTAATAGTGACTATTCTGGGTCTGATAGTGCAAATTTTGATCAAACACCCTGCTTATTCTAGGGAATAAAGATGAGTTGAAAACTCGTTACTTCTCAGCCAAAACGAAGATTTATGGGAAAACTAAGTTCATAATGAACCCTTGGATAAATAAGTGTAACCAATAGTGGACCCTCATTGAGTTGATGGCCAATTTTGAAATTATTAATATTGTATTTTTATTATTGAATGATATAAGTGAACATATTGTAATGGTAGTGTAGGTACAAATGATTATATGGTATCTTTTATTAGAAAGTAGAATAATATCAGCACTCAAATAAATATGTATACATAGGTGTGTTGGTATATTTTTGTTTATTAGTTATGTGGAGTGTAAATTTAATGTTGAGCATTAGTAATTTGTTGGTTCAAAGAAGTTTCATAGCTGCCAACTCTTATTTGCTCATTGGTTGAAAAAAAGGAACAAAGAGCATGAGTTCATAGCAAATTTATACAACAGATCAACACATGTGTATTTCAACAAATTGTGTTTCTGTTGTGAAAAATTCCTAGAATGTAGCTCAAACTTAGATTTCAAATGTAGAACACGTATATAAAGAATATGAAACATTTAAGCATTAACAATAAATATGTCATTATAGTAGTAAATTTTATCAATAAGTAACCTAACACAGTTTATACACTAATTGGATTGCAACACAAGGAAAGTGTGTTATGAAAGGAATGAATGATGTAGAAAATACCAACAATTTGACATACCAAAGCCTTTTTCCATTGGAGCTATTTTCCCAAACAAAACTTCTCAAGGCATTTTCTAGCATTTGATAAACATTCATGGAAGGAACCCAACATTAAGAATAATACATTGGTGGTTGTAAGAATTTAGTACAAATATGGAATTTGGTTGCTAAGACCAAAATCTTAGTGATCCATTTTTTAATTTTCTTTTCAACTCATGGACCAACACCTCACAAATATATTTAGGTGAAAATTGCAATGCAAAGGGTATCCAAGAAAATTGAAATCTAGCCAGGTTGAATCTAAGACCACCCGTGGCCTTCAAGCCAACCTGGAGTTTTCTATTGACTTTGTCACAACTACACTTTTATTACTACTCATGTTGGCCTCCTTCTAATAAATCTTATAATATGATAAAGCAACTAATATGAACTTCTTACACTATGTGCTTGGTACTCCAGGATTAGTGAGTATTTGTTAGGTTTGGGTTTCACGAAAACTACTGCAATTCCAAAACTTTAGTATTTATTTTGTAGATTTAATTTTCTTTGTTAATTTGGCATGTATGTAGATGACTTGATACTTATAGGGAGTTTATAGAATATCATTGCAAGGTTCAAGTAAAATTTGGCATGAGAATTTGGCATGAGATGTTGGCATTATTTCTTGGGTCTAGAGGTGTCACATAGTCTAGATGAGGTGTTCCTTAGATAGGGTAAGTATGCAGTTGAGATTTTGAAGCGATTTTAGATGATGGATTGTAAACCCTTAGCTACTCCTATGGTTCCAAATATAAAGTTGCATGTTGACTTGGATTTTAATCCTTTGGTGTATAGAAAATTGATTGAATCTTTGATAAATTTGGTTAGTAGCAAACTTGATTTATGTTTTTTAGTGAATACTATGAGCCAATATATGGTTGAGCCAAAGAAAATTCATTTGGTCACTGCATCACATGTGCTTTGTTACTTCAAGGGCATACTACATCATGGTCTAATGTATATAATATATGGTGAGGTATAAGTGACAAAAGCGTAGAAAGAAGTATGGCAAAAAATCTTGCATATTTAAAGATATGGAACTCACTTTTTTCCGCGCCATGCGATTTATCAATATTTTTGTCAATGTTCATTGAATCAATCACTAACTCCAACCAAGATTCTACATTGCCAAGTCCTCTAAATAGGTGTTTATGAACATTGAACATTGGAAAACAAAAATATTAAGGGATAACATAATATGCCACATCAACTTATAATCAATAATATATAAAAACAATATTATTAAATGAATAATATTTTTTTCCACCATTATTTGTCCTTGGATTTTGAATTTAAGTATACAAGGTAATGACGGAAAATTCATGAGGAAAGAGAAGAAATGATTTATACCTTGTTGAAAATGCGTTGTGGATCTTGGAGGTGACCTCCCTTCAAACCTGCATTTGTAAAATACATTAAAAGGTTATATGACTAGATAATAACTGAACATGTATGATGTTTCATTTTTCAAAGAGAATAAATGTTATATGAATGAATAATAATTAAACATGTACGATGCTCTAGAAATACTAAAGAGGAATACCTCATGAATGAAATCCTCTTGGTTTTGAGAATAATTTATTATCTACTAAACATGGCCAACCACGTGAAATTGGAAGCTCGATGTTGATGATCATTTTGGTCAAATAGTACTTAGGCGACAAAGTGTTTCCATGCTTCCCCTCAATTTTTATTACTCGCGCAAAGTCTTGCACACTCTCGTTCAAACACTGTTACATATTAAAGTTCACCATTCCAGCTTATGATGTCACTCTATCATTTTTTGTTATAAAGTGAGGTTTCATAATCAAATGTTTTCTCTCACTTTACAATAAGAGTATTTTTTAAGTATGTGAATACGTCATAACTATTGCTACACTGTTAGGAAGAAGCACCTAAATTTATAATAGATGTTATTGCATTTGTAAAAGGATGAAAATTAGATATTTTTCTATGTAGAGCATGCATTAGTTGTTGGTGGAATGCCCCTCAATATAACCACTAATGGAAATTCCCTGATTAGAAATGATCTCCCCCCCTCTTGTTGACATATAGAAAGAAAATAATGATGGTTCTTGAAGATTTTAACATAGTTCATGAAAAAGTTATGATTGGTGCATAGTAATACTTATATTCCATTGGTTTTCAAAATGTATTTCCTTCAATGTTCTAAGTGGAAAGTTTGGGACTTTCTTATTATTTGGTACTCATCTTTTATCATAACAAAACACCACTTTGAACTCTGTTTTCCCTTGACCAAGTTTTGGGAGATTCTTGGTCATGTTGACCTATTTTGGACTTCGACAACCTATTGAAGGAGGAGCACAAGATGAAGCGGAGATCACGGGATCTCGGCTCCTTTTTTGATTTTTGGGATTATGTAACAGGATTGGGATGTCATCCCATGGGTTTACCCATGCGTAGGCCTATTTTGTAATATATAAATAGATGTCTAGGAAATGTAAGGAGGATAATCTATGTGATGTTAGGCCGCTAGTCAGATGTAAATGTATGCTAAGTGAAAGTAGAGTCTGTAAGTGCTTTGTGCATGAATGTAAGAGACTTGCATAGCTAAGTGCAAGTGGTTGTAACAGACGGTGGAAGGCTTTGTGCTGTAACGCAAGGAAGAAGGATCTAGCGAGCTGCGTAGATCTTCTGTCCTATGCAGAGAAGGGTTCTGAGGCTCTGTGCATGTAACTTATTGAAGAAGCTAATAAATAAGAAGAGTTGGTGGACGTATCCCCAAGGTGGGGGTGAACCACGTAAATATTGTGTTACTCTACTCTGTGTGATGTTTTGATGCATTTATATGTTATTTGCTAAGTGCTTTGAGATGATTAGATAGATCTGCTTATGCTTAGTGCTACTGATATGTGAGAATGTTAGATCTGATCTATATGAATATGATTAGTGCTTGATCTGCTAAGATCTGATCTATTTACCTATGCTAAGTGCTTAAATGCATTATATTAGTGTGAATGTTGTGAAGCTATGTTTTATCAACGAAGTGGAAATTGATTGCATATTGAGGAACTGACAGTGCTAAGTGATTTATTAAGTAGTACAATCACAGATCTGTGTCCTAGCTAAGGTTGCAGACACCTGAGTCTTGCAACCACCCTTGCCTCTACCTCGGGTGAGATTTCATCTTCTTCGCAGGTGTTGCTGAAAGGGATGATAGTTAGGGTTTTGTTGGTGCGTTGTTGTAGCGTTGAACCCCTGGTCTGTCCCTGTGCCAACAAATAGTTTCATTGTCGGGACCTGAAACTGTGATTGTTGGGAACTGAGAAAGAGGAATCTTTGTGCAAAGATTCATCCTGAAGTTGTGAAAGCTCCGTGTGTATATTTTTTCCCTAGTGCACAGTATTTTACTTAACCTGTGAAGATTTGTGCCAAGAGGAAGGTCGGATATGAAGAAAAGAGGTTAGATCTGAGGAAAAGAGGTTAGATGTGAAGAAACGAGTTAATATTTGTAAGCTCTGTGCTCTGATAAAGGTAACAATAGTATAAAAATTCTAGATCTGAAAGCTTTGTGCTTTGTAAAAGTAAGATAAGTGGAAAATTTTGTTTCTAGAGAATGGATCTAGGTATGTTTGATAGATTCTGTCCTAGCTTAAAAAATAGGGCACTAATAGATGAAAGAATATTTGATATGAGTAGATCTGATAAGAACAGTGAAAGATATGTTATACCTATGCATAGAAAGAATGTTTGGACTAACAAATGGATGCGATATCCTAGAAATAATTTGTTGCAGGTTATCTCCTGTGATCCTAGCACACAGTACAAGAGAATCTGGGGATCATTTAAAATAAAGAGAGGATTAACCCTCTGTTACAATTGTAGAAGACCAGGACATCTTGCTAAGGAATTCCCTGGAAGAAGACCTAGTTGTCTTTCTTGCAAAGCTATGGACCATGAAGTGTTGGATTGCCCTAGAATGATTGCTAAGCTTGAAGGAATGAATCTGAACCAGGAAAACCCTAAGGAAGATCCAGAAATGGAAGAATCCTAGAAAGAATCAAAGAAAATATTGTTACATATGAAAGAAACCCTGAATGACCACTGACATATCAACTTGTCAGAGATCTTCAAAGAAAAATAATGCATCGAAGCAAGAATAGGAGACTTCGACATTGGTTGTGTTCTGGATGAAGATACACAGGTGAATATCATGACAGAGAGAACTTGGGAAGCTATAGGGAGGCCTTCTATGATTCCTTCATTAGGAGGAGTAGAATTATTCAGAGGAAAACTGGTAAACCTATGTGGAAGGCTCACTCAGATACCTACGAATGCCAATGGAACTTCAAAAGAAGAAGATTTTGAGATTATTAAATTTATTGAAGACATCGCCCCGTTTACCATGTTACTAGGAAAACCTTGGATTGATAGAGATCAAGCTAGACGAAAGGAAGATGAAGAAGTTTTGGAGCAGAAGAAACAAGAGTTAAAAGATTTCGTGACTAGAAGGATCACACACTTGATTGAAGAATAGGAGAACAAATCAAATCTATTTAACACTAGAGATACAGATGTAGAAGCTACAAGAACATTAGAGGACTCACATAAGACTAAAGTACCTATCCCAGATAAAGAAGAGGTATTACCCCTGAATCCTAGGAAAGAATCTCAACAACGCACAGTGACTATGTCAAACAAAGATAAGAATCAGAATGGAAAAATACATACCGAGACGAAGCTCACTAGAAAGAAGGCTAGAAAGCTAAGTAAGAAGAAGGCTAAGATTGAAAAGTTACAGAAAGTTCTTGAGGGAACTTCACAGGAGAAAATTTTCAAAATTGGAGCTTCGCCGAGATGTCAGAACAATGACACATGGCACTTCGCCATGGCGAAGAAATATAGCCGTTGGGGACATTATAACCGTTCGAATGCCACCCCAAATGGGTAGAAAGGCATTTAAAGCTCGACACCAGACCATTGGACCACGCCATAACAAACATAACAAGAGTTAATGAAGGCTTCATACCCTTTGCAAGAGACCTGTTGCCGAGTTACCTATTTAACTGAGAACACTTTTTCTAACCAAGAGTTTGAGCCCACAAACTAATTAAATTGTATACATGATCATTGTGCTCTTGTTGTTTATTCTAGTGCCGTGTCTAAGTTAATTTTACCCCGTTCTAATTAATCCCGAGTGAGGATGTCCGAGGAGCTCAACACAGTCAAAGAATCAGTGACATAAGTAATCTTTGACTTGATGACTGAAAGAGTCATGTCGAAGGGAGGATTTTCTATAGGTGTACAAGAATCGTCGACGAGAGGAATTCCAACCTCTCCATCCACTACTCGAGCCAGACCATCCCGACCAACAGATGAAAAGCGAAACAAGCACAGAGATGATCTCGTGAATGCTAAGTTGATTTTGAGTATATTACCCACCTATCTACCACCTCTGAGCAGTGCAATAAATTGAGACAGTGTGCCCAAAGACTTTGAGTACACCTTGGTCACTGCGTACCTCCCGAAGGGGATACATGCAGTTCCCGCAGACCAAGAAAAGATTGTAGCATTGAAGTTTAGCGACTTCAACCTCGACAATAGGAAGGTATATAACATGCTCGCCCCACATAAGTACCTGACCATAACAAAGGGAAATGATTCGAAGATTGTCCCTCAATCATGGACTATGAACCTCGTGCAGTCCACACTGCTCAACGTCATGAAAATTCCTCACTTCGGAAGACACCAAGAGATGAATGCATGTGTCAAGCTACTACTGTCCTGTTACCATGGATGATACTTGTGGTTAAACCATCGTATCACAATGGATCTGACGTTGATCAATTAGATCACAGGGATGAGTATGCAAGGCTCTGACCCACAGGATTTCTATTCTGGAAAAAACATGGATCACGCTCTAGATCAGAGGATCAAGGAAACCTACGATGATGTCGAGAAGGTAACATGAGGCTACAAGGTATCTTCTATATAGAGTGGCATAGTGCGCCTCACCTGCCAATTGATCGCAGGAAAATTAGTACAAAAGAACTGACCCACCCAAGTCATCGGTTTTGTAGTTGACCTCGCAGGGAAGTGCGTGGAGGGATTAAAATTGAATTGGGTGCAGTACCTAGTGAACCAATTAGAA
This sequence comes from Picea sitchensis, assembly GCA_010110895.2. Lineage (NCBI taxonomy): Eukaryota > Viridiplantae > Streptophyta > Pinopsida > Pinales > Pinaceae > Picea > Picea sitchensis. Next base: position 50,774 of record SNQJ01S0115186.1, read on the forward strand.
CTTGATTGCAGAGAAGCCCATGATCAAGGGTACGAATTTCATTTCAGCTGGCTATTGATCTTGATCACTTTCATTGCCTGGGAGATGCCGGAAGGTGCGACCTTCCCAGACATCTAGCCCTTTGAACCTTTGGCCGCGAAGTTCAGTACATTGTGGTATTCTAGTGACATGAATAAGAAATGAAAGTCAAATTTCATGTTCCACACATACTACAACCAGTTGAAGGTAGCCATACAGTCTGAGCCTCGCGTGACTCCGAATAATTTACATAGGTTCTGACCTTTGATGAATTTCAATGTTGATAGGCATTTCATTTATATCACAGCGTGCGCTGATGAACATAAGCAACATCTGCAGTCATACTACAAACTAACAGAGGAGGAATTGGAGGAGATCACCAAGGAATAGTCAACAAACCTCCTTATTCCAGCAGACCCTGAGGAGATATCTGACATAGATAGCCCAGAAACTGCGTAGGATACACCCGGACCTAGCAAAACAAAGAAGAATGACTAAGTACAAGATTTAAGTAGTGCCTCGGTGAATACTGCTTCCATGTCACCAACGTTATGGGGTGATGGATAAGAGATAGATGGAACAAAATCCAAGCAAAAGAAAGGTGAGGTAACACCGCCTAGAGACAAGGAGGACCCCTCGAAGAAAAGGAAGGCTTCTCCTCTGAAGCCTTCTTCTTGGAAGAAGTTGAAAGAAACAATGACCAAGTTGCAGACTATCCTCACCCATGATGACTTTGATTTCATCGTAGTAGCCCTGAATGATGCTTTGCTGGAGATAGCAGAAAAAAAAGAGGCTAAGCAGGAGGAGATGTACAATGGAATCGAGGTTGAGCTCCAAGGGGTGCAACAGGCACTACAGTCCATCCGCACAGTCTCTACTATGCCTCTTCCATTAGGAACACTAGAACTGGGATATGAGCCAACTCAACTCTACTGAATAGTTGATACAGTCGAAGCTCACCTTCGATGAGAATAAGAATAAACAATGCAAGCCACCCAGGATTTAGCACAAGTACAGAGAGTCCTTCTAGAGCAACGTAGTGCTACATAACATGAAAATCTTTCTCTCCAAGAAAAATGGTATGAAGGAGAAGCACAACTGCAAAAAAGCAAGGAACAGTTGCTCACAGAGAAACTCGAAGTAAAGGAAATGGTCAACAAAGCACTTAGCTCTGTAATAGTTGTAGAATTAAAGACCAAAGAGAGAGTTCCACAACAGGTGGCGCAAATTGGAGAAGTGATCCAACAACTACAACAATGCATCACAGATTTGGAACTACGCATTGTGCCCAAGACCCTGCAAGATGTAAGAGACCCAAGGGAAGAAACTGCTTGCAGCGCAGTTGACAGACTAAAATCTCTTGCCTTGGAATGCAAACAACTGAGTAACCACAACGCCCAAACATATGAGAACCTCACCAAGAATATGGAATTGCAGGCATTTGATTTGCAGCTCAAGGAAGTGAAGCAACACACAAACACACTACAGGCACAGCTGAAGGCCCTGTCGGCCATAGAAAGAATGAAGCAGTCTCAAGAGTAGTGCACCGGCCAACAACAGATCCATACGATTCAAAGCAAAGTTATGGAAGTCAGTCAATGACTCCAACCAGTACAGGATAAGGCGTGCCAACTGTTCACAGAGATTGAAAGTCAAGGAGCAGAGCTAGAATAGGTTGTCACCACAGCAAAACAACGCCTAGAAGGGCTAGTGAATGACACAGTAATCCAGGAGTTCATCGAGAAAGAGGTCGTATAAAAGTAGCAGGTCGAAGCAACTCGAGCCAAGCTCAAGGTGTTCGAGATAGAACTAGTCAGACCAGAGTGACTCAGGACAAGTCACAAGTGAGTGTTGGGGGCATGTTGGCTCTTGACTAGGTTTTGGGAGATTCTTGGTCATGTTGACCTATGCTGGACTTCGAAAACCTGTCGAAGGAGGAGCGCAAGAGGAAGAAGAGATCATAGGATATCATCTCCTTTTTGGGTTTTTGGGATCATGTAACGAGATTGGGATGTCGGCCCAAGGGTTTACCCATGCTTAGTCGTATTTTGTAATATATAAATAGATGTCTAGGAAATGTAAGGAGGGGCATATATGTGATGTTAGGCTGCTAGTTAGATATAAATTTATGCTAAGTGCAAGTAGAGTTTGTAAGTNCAGAGTGACTCAGGACAAGTCACAAGTGAGTGTTGGGGGCATGTTGGCTCTTGACTAGGTTTTGGGAGATTCTTGGTCATGTTGACCTATGCTGGACTTCGAAAACCTGTCGAAGGAGGAGCGCAAGAGGAAGAAGAGATCATAGGATATCATCTCCTTTTTGGGTTTTTGGGATCATGTAACGAGATTGGGATGTCGGCCCAAGGGTTTACCCATGCTTAGTCGTATTTTGTAATATATAAATAGATGTCTAGGAAATGTAAGGAGGGGCATATATGTGATGTTAGGCTGCTAGTTAGATATAAATTTATGCTAAGTGCAAGTAGAGTTTGTAAGTTCTTTGTGCATGACTGTAAGAGACTTGCAGAGCTAAGTGCAAGTGGTTGTAATGGACGGTGGAAGGCTTTGTGCTGTAACGCAAGGAAGAAGGATCTAGCGAGCTGCGCAAATCTTCTGTCCTATGCAGAGAAGGGTTCTGAGGCTCTGTGCATGTAACCTATTGAAGAATATAATAAAGAAGAAGAGTTGATGGAAGTAGCCCCAGGGTGGGGGTGAACCACGTAAATACTGTGTTACTCTGCTCTGTGTGATGCTCTGATGCATTTATATGTTATTTTCTAAGTTCTTTGAGTTGGTTAGGTAGATTTTCTTATGCTTAGTGCTATTGATATGTGAGAATGTTAGATTTGATCTATATGAATATTCTTAGTGCTTGATCTGCTAAGATATGCTCTATTTACCTATGCTAAGTTCTTAAATACATTATATTAGTGTGAATGTTGCGAAGCTCTATTTTATCAACGAAGTGGATATTGATTGCATATTGAGGAATTGACAGTGCTAAGTGCTTTATTAAGTAGTACACTCACAGATTTGTGTCCCAAATAAGGTTGCAAACACCTGAGTCTTGCAACCACCCTTGCCTCTACCTCAGGTGAGACTTCATCTGCTTCACAGGTGTTGCCGAAAGGTCCGATAGTTAGGGTTTTGTTGGTGCGCTGTTGTAGCATTGAACCTTGGGTCTGCCCCTGTGCCAACAAACTCCTCAAAGAATTTATTAAGGCACAAATGTATGAATGTCTAATGTTATGAGATATAGACCAAAATTCACGTAATATTAACCTTACAATGATTAAGGAGTATTATTGAACCTCACTTAAGTCATGTAATTACTCATGGAAACACGATAGTAATTTTCAAAAGCTTCAGTTGAAAAATCAACATTGTTTCCTTCGTTTTTTTTTTTTATAAATTGAGAAAAGGTTTGATTTGAGCTTCATGATGACTCAATGCCCCATTCTTGGCCATGCAAGAATGGGGTCGATGGAAAGAAAAAGTGTCTTCTTGAGGTCTTAAAGGATACAATCTTGTCATTTTTGACCAACGATTTCCTCCACATATGCAGGTGGTTGAAATGCTATTGCCAAAACCCAGAAGGAGAGTCGACTAGACTCATTTTATCGTGTTGTTGGAGATAGAGGTATTTTCACAAATGAAGATGGGATTTTTTTTTTTCAAGAGCCAATATAAATGAAATTGCCAACCAAGAAGATGATTTATTAAAAAATGGAGGGGCGCCATGTTTAATGAGGTTCATACATCAATTTTGTCGACAATATCGCCTGACTATACCTCTGTTGATGTATTTCTTTCAGAAATATTGTTGAAACCACTTACATCATCGAACCAAATTTTGGGAGCGGTACCGATACAATATGCAAGTAGTACCATCACAGTCAATATCTATTTACTGTGACATAGAGTCAGATATTGGATTAGGGTTTGACAGTGCTTCGATTTCCAAAAGAGAGAATGTTGTTGCATTGACACTTACTCAAGAAAGAATGTGTGTCATCCAAACCCTTCCTCACTTGTTAATTTGGATATCATAGCCAATAAATCCATTGAGGAAAATGTATACTTTGTTAAAGATAAAGAAAAAATTCTACAAGAGTACAAGTAATCTCCCTGTGTCATGACTGAGAAATAAATGCATGAGGTAGCCATGGCGTCCAACAAAAATTAAATACTAACAAGCATGACTTCCATCATTGAATTTTTAAAAAAAAGGGGCCATAGAAAGAATGGGAGTATCTTATGCCACGAAGTAATATAAATCAATGGATAGCATGGAACTACATTTTGGCCCTCAATTGTACTAAATGTTAACATATTTGGAAATATGAATTTAGAATGTCTATGACACATGATTTGTGTTAAAGGAAGGAGCCCTCGTCGACGTTGGTATGAAGAAATTTTGAATGAAATTGTTGGATACATAGACAAGGAACTCCACATTATATGGCTCTGACATGATGAGCCATTGATTGAGACAATGAGACTGATTATTCTGGATCATTTTAGAACCAAAGGTCGTCGACGATTCTTGCAAAGAATAGTGGGTATGGACGCAAAGAATATTTAATAGAAGTTTGGACTACAACATACATGGTGCCTTTATTATTTTAACAACAATTGGAAACCACAGACATAAATTTATATGTGGATGAGAAAAGATAATAAGATTTTCCAACGGTTTTTGTTTATATATTATTTTTGAAATAAATTCCATACAATTGCTTCATTTCGTTAATATATAAAATGACTTCAACCGTCCACCAAGAATATAAATGAGTAACATACAACCTGCTCAAATGGAGGAAAAAATGCGAGAGAGAGGTATGCCTAGAGCACATTGAGGCTTTTCTTCTTTCATTTATCATTCATCCTCCATTCTTTCAGCAGGGATTTGAGGAAGTTGTTGGCAGGGTTGAGTTTGGGTTGTGTCATTAAGGTAACTAGTTTATTTGTTTAAGTCTGTTGTAATTTAAGTATGATCTTTTTCAAGTACTAATCAATTTTCTCTTATGTAGATGATTGCCTTGAGTCTCACCGACATTGCTCCGTTAAAAATACAACTTGATTTTCTTTTGTCTTTCTTCTATACTTGGTTGTTCATTGTATGATGTACCATTCCATCTTGGATAGTTAAAGACTATAACTCTGGTCTAAGTCTACACAGAGGCTTGAAAGCTTCAAAAAAATCCAAGAAAAATGTATGAGGGTTTCATTTAAAAATAAGGATCAAACTTCTTTTGGGCTATGAAATTTATTTCTAGTTTATTGTTTTCTCCTATTTTGATATTCAAGCTATTTTAAAAATACCAAAACATTTTTTTTATTTTCTTAAAATAATTTCAATTGTATATAATCTTTTCTTTTCTTTTGTTTAGTTAAAGTTTTCATTTCTTTAAATCAATTACTAACTACAATTCTTAAAGAAAATAAAAAGGAATCAATTACATTACACACTATTCTTGGAACAAAGCTTCTTTTGATTTTAAATCATTTTGTTTACTCATCATTTAATTTTACTAATTGCAATTAAAAAAAAAAACACCATAATTTATTTCTTTTTACTTTTTGGTTTTTTCTTCAAGAATCACTAACTAATTAATCTTAGTTATTCAAGTTTTTCTTTGACTATTTTTGCACTTCTAATATGCATGCTAACTTTGTTTTGATTTTACATTTCTCTTACATAAACAAAAGTATACAAATTTCATAAGTTGCAAAAATATTATAAAAATCAAATATTGCAAAATCATAAAAAGATATATACATGCTTAGACTTCTATAATGTCAGGGTCTAATGTTTTATTTTAGGCTATAAAATAGGGTGGCCATTATCGCCTCTTCTTGGTTTAGCCGACAAATTTTTTGAGATGTTGGTGTTGGGAACTTTCTATTCCCTCGACATCAATAGTCGGTAGGCCCCTCCCCCTCCTCACATCACTCTCAATTCCCCATACCCAATCTCCATAACAAGTATAAAAACAAGAATTAAAGGTAAATGATAGAAAGAAGGTACATGCATACATAACATATAAGGTTCATGCATAAGAAGGTAGCAAAACAAAAAATTGTGCAACAAATAATTTATATTAATAAATTTTTTCCTCAAAATATGCACAATCACTTCTTTTTCTTTTTCTTATTTTTCATATAATCCATGAGTAAATCATCATTACATTCGTCTTGATCCCCTTCAACTACTGGGTGCTCTTTTGGTGTTGGACAATGATGTGTCATCTCAAGCGTTGTACTACGACGTGCACATTGACGCACTATAGGGGAATCCACTACAATAACAAAAAGCGTTAAAAAGATATGGTTAGTTATCATTCATAGCAGTATTTCATTAGTACGAATATCATTACTATGTTTTTTACTTGGATGAGTAGTCGACACCATTGGTTAGATTGTCGTCGGTTCCTCTCCTCTCTAAGCACCCTCATCTACATGCTCTGCCATTGAAATAAGAAAAGTTATAAGTACATCATCTGCAAGTAAATATTAATAATCATCATATTATAAATTTGATTTTAAAGACACACATACAGTGATGGGTCAACACACCACTAGAATCATGGGATTGTTTTCCACCACTTTCCAATGAACTCATGTTGCTTTCCTCCTTAAAATAAATAGACAAATTAATTGATGGGTTAAATCAATCGTTGATATATTTGACAAGTAATCAAAATTCTATATCCTACATTAAAATTCTCATCCTTTCTCTGGTCTCTTCTACAGTTGGCTTACACCTAGCCAATTCAATGAGTTCCCTATTTTCCTTTCTCAAGGCCTTTCAATTTTTTTACATTAGGTTGATGGAATCAAATATTTCATCACCCACATCATTGTGCTCTGATGAAGTGCTCATCTACATCAACAAATAAACATGTTAATTCAATTATTGTCAACAATAATTGATATGAAAGTCATTGTTATACTTGCTGCGAGCTAGTTGGTTCCTTCCCACGATCACCCTGCCATAATATAAGAAACATAACATTTTAGAATGTTAGAAAATCATATAAGAAGCACGAGCTATTAAAATGTATGTTAAATATAAAAAAAGGAAAACATTAATTACAGGTTGGGTACACTAGTAGAACATAATTACCCCCATAATAACATCACCTCTATTGATTTGATTCAAAATGTAATCAACCAAAAAATCTTCCTCTGCAACTATTGTTTTAACTACACATGCAAATATCTGATTTCCTCCACGCCCCTCAAATATACAATTGGTTTTATTTCTTGTTATCTTGGGTCTTGTATTGTTTATAATACCTATAACATTCCTTGATGCCTTTGTCTTTCCATCTATATACATCATCACTCCTTTATTTTGATCGTTGTATTTTATTTGTATATAATTTGCAGCAACTACATATCTTCACATACTTGGCATATATCAGACTAGCCTCAACCAATATCCATAGTTGTAGCATGATCCGACATACTCCATCAATTCAACAATTCCTCCATATTTCACCTTTATTCCATCCATGGAGAATACACCTATACCATGCATGGATGACAGAGCAATGCGATACATCCTCTCATTGACATAGAAGTTGGTGTCCAACTGAGGAAGTTAATTGGGTACCCATTGAATCACTAGATGTTTGTACCTAAAGGGAACCTTGATGTCACCTATGCTCTCATTGTCATAAGAACATGATCCTCCTCCAACAAGAAAGAATTCCATGCGCCCACCAAATTTTCTTCTGACCTTTTCACCTCCAGTTGATCTAACCATTTATGTGTTGTAACACTTTCCCCCCTTCCTCCATAATTTCCCTCGCTCGAGGATGATAGGTATGATAAGTATCTATTCAATTGTACCTACACTCCATTGAATGAGAAAAAGTAGTTAGAAAAAGGGGAGAATTTATAGAGAATGAATAATTTGACACTATTTTTATAATTCCAAAGCCAGACACTGTCATAATTTGACCCAAAAAATAATTCTTATTTTGATATTGTTTTAAGGCTTCTTGGATGGCCTAAAATGGACCAGTTTTGGAATATAAAGGACCTTTGAATCCTAGATGGAGGAAGAAATCTAATTCAAACAATTCATTTTCTGGTATTTGTCTATTTTTTTGTTTTGTGCATCTTGTTAATACTTCTTCTAGACAACAACATAGTAGGAGATATAGATCTTCCCATAGCTCTTCCTCGGGACACCATTATATATTTCATTTTCTTCATTGTTCCTTGGATGTTAGGAGAGATAGATCTAGTGGAAAATGATCTAATCCCTGGATCCTTTCTCTCTGTACAACTCCCTCCCATTGTAGCTACAGAGTTGAAGGTTTTCCAATGTTTTGGCATAGACCTTAGGATTTAATTTACTTCTTGTTCTTTATATAAGAGGCATTTTTGTACTCCTGCTTTGTATTGAAATCATTTTACTTAGTAGTCCCATTGACCTAATTTGTGTTCATTTGTTGCACATTAATATAATTATCTTATCTTATCTTATCTACACACTTTGAGCATTGTTTTAAAAGTAAGCTTGCAAAATGTTTGAGAAGCATACTTGAGTAATTCCAAATCCGTTGGTATAAAATCACCACTCTTGGAGTTATGGGATTAAGAAGTAGATTTCACTCCACAACACAATGATTTAAAAAAAGTGGTAAATGTAAAATTTAATAAGTGAAACTTGATATTGGAAGTAGGAGATGGATATATCAACTGAAAGAAATGGAGTTTGGCCAAGAAAAACTTGACGAGGTCAAATTTTAAAATTTTGGAGAGAAGTGTAGAGAAACTGTTGACTTCCAAGTCGAAATGATGCAAGCCATGAAATAATTGTCAATAACCTTCACCAAATAAATCTACAACATGATAATTTTCCATGTCCATCCTACAAATTATTGAAATAAACTGAGATAAGTTCTTGATACAATATCAGATAAGTCATTTGACGCAGTCGCGCACCACCCTCGCGGGCACGTCCACTCCCACAGGATCTTCTTTTCCTCTCGGCCCGAAGAACACAATGGTTCTTCTATCTCCCTATCGGGAAATCTACACCCAAAGATATCTCCACGCGACTTCCCTTTGTCTACTTATCGAGAAATCGAAACTCGCGTCTTCGCAAGTTCGCTGTCTATCTCCAGGATCTCAAATCCCCGAGACCCGATGCCTTAGTCAACACTGAATTTCTCTTTCGTCTATCAGAACTTCCGCGCTATCGCGATCTCGCCACTCGCGAATTCGCTACTCGCGAGGTTGAATAAATTCCACGTCGACTCCCAATACCCGAGACGCTGAAATGTCGAAACTCGCGATCTCGCTCCCTCGCGACTTCGCTTCTCGCGAGGTCAATTAACTCCTATGTCAGCTCCCGATGCACGAGACGTCGAAATTCTGAAACTCGTGATCTTGCTCCCTCGCAACTTTGCGATTTCTGTTGCTCACTCTTGGACACTTATCTCACGAGATCCCGATAGGTGATCTTGTGAGTAATCCAACGCCCTGGTTGACTTGGATCAACGCGCTACTTTCCCTGAGACTTAAACCTTTCCACCCTTGCGCTATAGCTACCTCGCACTCCTGGAAGATCCAACGGCTCACAGATCTTCTGTGAAACCTCCTCGGAGGATTTCAACCGTCCGTCCCTTCCAATGGAAATCTACGAAGTGACAAAGTGCCCTTCCACCGAATTCGTCGTCCTATGCACAAACCTGCAACGCTTCTCTGGGAAGTTCCACAGAAACTTCTCTGCACTTGTCATTCCAAGGATATTGAAGACCTATTCCTCCTGAGCTTGTTCTCGACTTCTCAAGTCCTTCTGAGAACTTCTTGCACGCACTCCTTGCGAAAAATCTTCAACAACTTCTAAGTGTTGAAGGCGTTCGACTCTGCGCACTCCTGCAGCAGCAGTCTTTCGATACTTCGCTCAGAATCGCAACTTTGAGTCTTATCTTAGCCTGCGCACTCTTTGCACGACACTTGTGCTCAAATGCACTTCTGGGAACGTAGAACAAAAGTTATCTCTATCTGAAAACCCTTCCGTCAACGCACTCCTTGCGGACGATTCGACTGCACTCCTTGCAGGAATTCTCTGGTTCAAGATAGAGAAACAATTGAAACTAATTCGTCGTTCCCTTAGACTTCAATTCAACCATGAAATCACATACACAACACATAAAAGAAAATGTATGTCAGGGAGCAACCATTCATGAGCATAACATCAATACATAGAGAAACAACACAAACCATGAGATTGAATCAAAGCTTTCTTCTATTAATTCAATATCTGTACATGGGTGTTCTACACTCAGTTCTCTGCTTGCTCTTCCCTTCTTTCTCCTGAATAATATAATGATACAATGTACAAAGGAGGGTGTCTATATCCCGTTTCCCTCTTGCGCTCTAAAGCTATCAAATCTAGAATTAAATTCCTATCTAACAGCATTAACTATATTAAATGTCGTCTATCTACCTAAGGACGAGAGCTTAAAGGCTCAAAGTCCAATACAATATACAAATGCACCTCCATAAATGGTTCATTAAAGGTCTGGCGCAACAATCCCAAAGCATTTTCAAAAATTTGGATTGGTTTGTCCAGCTGATCTCCGCTTGATGTGCTGGCTCGCTTGATGAGTCAGTGATGCTCCTGCATCATACTCCTCGTCTTGAAAAATTTCATGGGCTCCTGTCCATGAGCTCCTGTATGGTCCGTCCATGCTTCTGTATTTCAGCTTCACTTTCCCAGCTGGCATCCTCCACTGGGTGATTCTTCCACTTGACCAAATATTCAAAGTATTCTTTCCTTCGGGTCTTCTTACCCACTCTCTTGTCTAGTATGCACTCCATCTGCGACTTTTCTTCTACTGGTAATTGTTTCACCCATTGGATCACTGGCTCCTCAGTTCCAGTCTCTGCTTCTCCAGCCTTGTATGGGTATAAATCGGAAATGTTAAATATCATAGATATTCCGATGCCATCCGACAACTCGATTTCATAAGAATTTTCTCCGAATTTTCTTAAGACCTTACATGGTCCGATTTTCTTCATCTTCAGCTTATTGTATGTCCCCCTTGGGAACCTTTCCTTCCTTAAGTGTGCCAGAACCAGATCACCAACTTCAAAATGAAGTTGTCTCCGATGTTGATCTGCTCTGCGCTTGTACTCCTGATTTGATTTTAGCAGTCACTGCTTCACTTGGTCGTGAAGTTCCTTCATTGCCTCAACAAAATCTTCTGCACTAGCGTTGCAAGTCGTAGCCTTTTCTGAATCCCTCAGTTCAGATACTCCTCTCAGTTGTGTCCCATACACAATATGAAATGGACTTTTTCCTGTACTTCGATTGACTGAATCGTTGTATGCGAACTCTGCTTGTGGCAATATGCTATCCCAGCTGCTATGGTGCTCTATCACTAAGCTTCTTAATAAGTATCCCAGACTTCTATTTACCACCTCTGTTTGCCCATCCATCTGAGGATGATAGGCAGAACTAAACGCCAATTTAGTTCCTAGCTTTTTCCATAGAGTCCTCCAAAAATGCCCTATGAATTTTGTGTCTCTGTCCGAAACTATGCTTTTCGACAATCCATGAATTCAAATGACTTCCTTGAAAAAAAAAATTGTGATGTGGGTCGCATTGCTGGTCTTCTGACATGGGATAAAATGTGCCATCTTTGAAAACCTGTCCACTACTACAAAGATGGAATCAACACCTCTTTGTGTTCTCGACAAACCCAATACAAAATCCATGCTAATCGCCTCCCATGGCCTTTCTGGTATGGGCAATGGCTGATAGAATCCTGCATTCAGCTTTCTCCCTTTCGAATGCTGCCAAATTCTACACCCGTCAATGAATTTCTTGACATTTTCTCGCATCCCCGACCAAAAATATGATTCGCTCACCTTCGCGAACATTTTGTCATGGCCAAAATGTCCTTCCAAGCCTCCACTGTGCTTTTCTTTCAACAGGTTCTCCCTCATGGAGTAATTCGGAATGCATAGTTGATTTCCTCTGAACAACAATCCCTCCTGGATCATATAATCTATCCACAGGCTTCTGTCTATGAGAACTGGATTCTCAGCTACTTCATATGCTTCTCCAAAGTCTGCATCTCCTACATACATGTCCCTGAGATTTTCAAAACCCAAAGTTTTGATTCGGAATTCCTGCAACAACAAACACTTCCTGCTCAAAGCATCAACCACTTTGTTAGTAGTACCCGAAATATGCTTAATCACAAATGTGAAATTCTGCATATACTCTACCCATTTTTCATGTTTCTGATTCANAAACTGTAATGCATGATTATCACTATACAATACAAATTCTTTTGGGATCAAGTAATGCCTCTACTTCTTCAGTGCTTGTATGATAGCATAAAATTCTTTATCATACGTGGAGTACTTCAGTTTCGCCTCATCCAGCTTCTCGCTGAAATATGCAATCGGCCTGTCATCCTGGCTCAAGACCGCTCCTATGGCATACCCGCTTGCATTACATTTCACCTGAAATGTCTTCTGGAAATCCGGCAACACCAACACTGGTTGTTCTGTAATCTTCCGCTTCAACACATTGAATCTCTTCTCAGCCTCTACTGTCCAATGAAAAGAATTATGCCGTTTCTTTACTGTATCCATCATCGCTGCGCTAATCCCACTGAAATTCCTGATGAATTTTCGGTAGAAACTAGCCAAACCATGGAAACTCCTCACCTCGAAAATATTTTTCGGTGATGGCCAATTCTTAATTACCTCCACCTTATCCGGATCCATACTCAATTCATTCGCCAATATGACAAATCCTAGATAGATGAGCTCTATCTTCATGAATGAATATTTCTTCATGTTGATCAACAACTTCTCCTGCTGTAACTTCCTCATCACAATGGCCAAATGCTTCAGATGTTCAGCCTTTGTCTTACTGAAGATCAGTATATCATCCAGATATACGACGACAAATTTCCTGATGAATTCTCTCAGGACTTCATTCATCAACCTCATAAAGGTACTTGGTGCATTTGTCAAGCCAAACGACATGACTATCCATTCATACAATCCCTCATTAGTCTTGAAGGCTGTTTTCCATTCTTCGACTTCCNCATTCTTGGCAGTGGAAATCTGTACCTGATGGTTATTTTGTTGATCGCTCTTGAATCGGTACACATCCTCCAGCCTCCATCCTTCTTCGGGCGGAGTACTGTTGGAACAACACATGGACTCAAGCTTTCTCTGAATAATCCTTTGTCCAACAAATCCTGGACCTGCCTCTTAACTTCCTCATTTTCCTGCAGCGTCAATCTATACACAGCTTTGTTTGGCAAACTAGCTCCCGATATGAGATCAATATGATGACTCACACCCCTCATAGGTGGCAATGAATGACGTAATTCGCCCACTATGATGTCAGCGAACTCTTCCAGCAGTTCCTGGATCTCTTCTGGTAAATCATCCACTCTTGTGCTAGTCAGAACAATTCTTGGCTTTCTGACCACAAAGAATTGTGGATCTTCTTTCTTCTCCATCTCTTTAAGAAGCTCCTTCCCACTCATGAGAATTATTGTGTTGCTTACTTCCGGCTTCACCTCCTTATCTTTTATCGGAAGCAATCTGTATGTCCTCTCGTTTCTCTCTAGGGTATATGTGTTCATCCTCCCGTCATGAACCACATTTTTGTCATATTTCCATGGTCTACCCAGTAATAAGTGGCAAACATCCATGGGAATGACATCATAGAGTACTTTGTCATTATACTCCCCTATCTTGAATTCAGCTAAACACTGTTTAGTGACACTTACCTGATCTCCCTTCTGTAGCCATGAAACTTTGTATGGACTGGGATGATCAGTCGTCTCCAGTTCTAATTTCTCCACCATCTCGGTTGAAATGAGATTAACTGTGCTTCCACTGTCCACGATAACCTTGCATTTCCTGTCTTTGGTTTTGAAAGTTGTTCTGAAGAGTCTGGTCCTTTGGACTGAGCTTTCCACCTCCTTCTCGGGTGTCAAAAGGACTTTATGTATCGCAAGCGATCTTCCTCCTTCAGCGTCCTCGGTCTCAGTATCACGTCTCTGTGCTTCAGTGATGTGAGTTTCTCCACTATCCTTCTTTTTTTCTGGACACTCAAATGACCTGTGCCCATTCTTCCCACAAGTGAAACATGTGATTAGTCCACCTCTTCCTCTTCCTCTACCTCTGGTATGAGGAAAAGTGTTTTCGTTAGCATAATCTCCTCTCTGCTCTGTATGCTTCCCTCTCCATTCAACATAAGGCCCTTTCTGTGAGGTTCCACCTCTCTCCACTTTATCCTGAGGTCTCTTCCATTCCTCCTTGGGCTTCTGGTATTTCTCCTGGGCAACTGCCTTTCCTCTGGGATGACTTCTGCCTCGCCCTCACTGACCTTGCTTATGGCTCAACTTCTCTTCTACTTTCAGAGCCATCTGATAAGCATCCTCTATTGTTCGGATGATTACCATGCTCAATTCATACTGAATTTCGTATCTAAGACCATTCAGATATCTGGCAACCTTCTCATCATCGCTCTCCTGATGACCTTCTCTGATGTTCAGTCGATAGAATTCTTTAGTGTATTCTTTCACTGTCATTAGCTTCTGTCTTAGGTTCTGCATCCTCCTGAACAGAGTAATTTGATAGTCTCTTGGGATGAAATTTGCCTTCATCTTTGCAATCATTCGATCCCAACTCTTGATCTTCTGCTTGCCTTTGCAGCATCTATATGCTTGAAGCTCGTCCCACCATAATGCTGCATGTCCTTTCAAGCGCGTGACATCATGCCTAATCTTCTTATCCTCTTCGATATCCTCATAATCAAAGTAGGTGTCAAGAGCTCTAATCCAATCTAGCAGCTCTTCTGCATCCAGATTTCCTTCGTAGACTGGAATGTCCATCTTCGCCTTCACACCCATCCTAGTGATAGCTTTAATCAATCGCTCAGTTGATGCATCTTCGACCACAACTTATTTTTGTTGTTTGGCTTCAACTTCTCCTTCGAAGTCACTTAGATCTCCAACACTGGCTTTGTGTTTCTGCGTTGCCTCCATATCTTCTAATCTTGCTCGGAGATCACGCATTTGTCTCTCCATTTCTGGATTCCCTGCCGGTCTGCCTCTTCTTCTCACCTCCCTGTCTTCTGGATCGGGTGACTGTCTTTCTCTCCTCGGCGGCATGGTGAAATTTGATTTCTTCTCTGCTACAGAAAGCAAAGAGTCAATCCCGCTTTGATACCACTCTGACGCAGTCGCGCACCACCCTCGCGGGCACGTCCGCTCCCACAGAATCTTCTTTTCCTCTCGGCTCGAAGAACACAACGGTTCTTCTATCTCCCTATGAGGAAATCTACACCCACATATATCTCCACGCGACTTTCCTTTGTCTACTTATCAGGAAATCGGAACTCGCATCTTAGCAAGTTCGTTGTCTATCTCCGGGCTCTCAAATCCCTGAGACCCGATGCATTAGTCAACACTGAATTTGTCTTTCGTCTATCGGTACTTCCGCGCTATCACGATCTCACCACTCGCGACTTCGCTACTCGCGAGGTTGAATAACTTCCACATCAACTCCCGATACCCGAGACGCCGAAATGCCGAAACTCGCGATATCTCTCCCTCGCGACTTCACTTCTCGCGAGGTCAATTAACTCCTATGTCAGCTCCCGATGCACGAGACGCTGAAATGCCGAAACTCGTGATATCGATCCTTTGAGACTTCACGATTTCTGTTGCTCACTCTTGGACACTTATCTCACGAGATCCCGATAGGTGATCTCGCGAGTAATCCAATGCCCTGGTTGACTTGGATCAACGCGCTGCTTTCCCTCAGCCTTAAACCTTTCCACCCTTGCGCTATAGCTACCTCACACTCGTGGAAGATCCAATGGCTCGCGGATCTTCTGTGAAACCTCCTCGGAGGATTTCAATCGTCTGTCCCTTCCAATGGAAATCTACGAAGTGACAAAGTGCCCTTCCACCGAATTCGTCGTCCTGTGCACAAACCTGTGACGCTTCTCTGGGACGTTCCACGACAACTTCTCTCCACTTTTCCTTCCAGGGATCTTGAAGACCTATTCCTCCTGAGCTTGTTCTCGACTTCTCAAGTCCTTCTGAGAACTTCTTGCACGCACTCCTTGCGACAAATCTTCAATAACTTCTAAGTGTTGAAGGCGTTCGACTCTGCGCACTCCTGCAGCAACAGTCTTTCGATACTTCGCTCAGAATCGCAACTTTGAGTCTTATCTTATCCTGCGCACTCTTTGCACGACACTTGTGCTCAAATGCACTTCTGGGAACTTAGAACAAAAGTTATCTCTATCTGAAAACCCTTCCGTCAACGCACTCCTTGCGGACGATTCGACTGCACTCCTTACAGGAATTCTCTGGTTCAAGATAGAGAAACAATTGAAACTAATTCCTCATTCCCTCAGACTTCAATTCAACCATGAAATCACATACACAACACATAAAAGCAAATGTATGTCAGGGAGAAACCATTCATGAGCATAACATCAATACATAGAGAAACAACACAAACCATGAGATTGAATCAAAGCTTTCTTCTATTAATTCAATATCTGTACATGGGTGTTCTACACTCAGTTCTCTGCTTGCTCTTCCCTTCTTGCTCCTGAATAATCTAATGATACAATGTACAAAGGAGGGTGTCTATATCCCGTTTCCCTCTTGCGCTCTAAAGATATCAAATCTAGAATTAAATTCCTATCTAAGAGCATTAACTATATTAAATGTCATCTATCTACCTAAGGACGAGAGCTTAAAGGCTCAAGGTCCAATATAATATACAAATGCACCTCCATAAATGGTTCATTAAAGGTCCGGCGCAACAATCCCAAAGCATTTTCAAAAATTTGGATTGGTTTGTCCAGCTAATCTCCACTTGATGTGCTGGCTCGCTTGATGAGTCGGTGATGCTCCTGCATCATAATCAAATAGATAAAATTGTGAAGTTATAACTAAAACCTGCAATCAATGTCATCACTAGTATCATGGGAATATTAACCAAGGAAATTTTCCAAAAAATGGCCTAGAACTACAAATAAAAAACCATATCTCCTGTTAAGGAATCCACATGATTAGAGAATGACTAGTTCTAACAACAATTGTACTTGCAAAGAACTTAATTATAATGAAGGAGAATAGAGATGAAGTTGTGTCTAGCATTCATTGTAGAGAGTTTGAAAGTTGTGGAAGCTAAATAAGAGGGATTCAAATATTGGATTATAAAGAAAAAAAACTCTCCAAAGGTGCGCCTAATATATTAATGGGCCTTCAATAATATTGGAATCTATGATTTCGTTGGCTTTGCCTTTGTTGTTGAAGAAGCTTATGCCCCCATCACTTCTATTACCATATTTTACTTGGCCTTTGTCTCTGGATTTTGAGGCTCCGTATATACAATGAATAGAATTGAATATTTTATGAATGGGGCTAGATATTGACCAAATAATATTGAGTATGGATATGGAGCTCAATATGCAACCACCTCTATCTTTGTTCCTTATATCCCCTTTATAGTAGTTGTTTCCCCTAGTGCAATAATTTCTTATTCTAGTTCGAGTGCCATTTTCTCCATCACTACCTCGCCTAACATCCTTTCTTGTTTGAGATTCATTGTCCACTGATTCGGTTCTAGGTAGGGATCCATAACACATTCCATAAGTTGTTATTCATGTTACAGTTCAAGCAAAGAAATATTCATATACATAACTAGTTCGGGTAAAATAAGGGCATCACCTTTATTAATATAAGATTTAGTTTACCCTGTATCATCGTTTTGCATTTTCCCATTGAGGGTCACTGCCAAAAGTCATGGCCATCACCATAAAATGAAAACAGAGATGGTCAAAACCCACCCCAAGTGCATTTACATAACCCACATAGCCTAAAGATAGTAGTAAACCCCACTTCGAAAGAACTCACGGTCTAGAGGCTACAAGATAAGGGGAAGAAGTTTCATCCTTTAGTGGCATATATAGATCGAGCAGATTTAGGTGAAGAGATAGATCCAAATATGGATAACCATGCATAACCTAATTGATTTCTCTAGAGGTTTGTATGTGAAATCTATATCTATGAAGTTGGTGTACGGATGGTAATTGACCCTATGTTAACCTGACATATTATATGTGAATTTTCTCTACACAAACCTAGTGTGGGTACTTATAAATTATCCTATTGTGAAAATGGAAAAAAAGGTAATGAGAAATCTTACTACTCTTAGAGCCTGCCATGAAATATTATTTTGTGAACCTGATATTCATACTATCATACCGTACTTTATTAATCATGCATGGGTGCTTTTGAATCTGAATCTTATAACTAGCGTATGATACCTATAAAATCTCTCTCTTATAACATGGAAATAACCATAATTATTTCACAAATTTAAAGAATATTATGAAATTAAATGTCTTGGCAAGTATTTCATGTGGATAAATCTGATGAGAACATCACAATACACAATTTTCTCAACTTATTACAAGTTCCACCTGCAATAACTAGAATGTACTTTATAACACTATAATCTACCCCAAGGTTGATATGTTGAAAAGGATAAAAATAAAATAAAAAATTTCATAGATTACAAACATGAAGTAAGATATAGCCAAAACCAACATGCACAATTATCTCAAAAGATGATCTTGTTGACACCGGATTTCCTCATGCAAATTCAAGTGTTAATAAGTTCTAGCACATGTTCATGCATACATTCGGGATCAGGTTGGACTTCTCCACAATCCTCTTGATCTATTCATAAACAATGGTATGCGGACACAATAGCAATGGATTAAGCATTGACAGTTCCTGGATACATTGGTAGTGGATTCCCCATCAACAATTCATGAGTACCTTGTCCATATTGGTACACTGTTGCAGATCTTTATTCCATCCAAAGCATGTTCCAGAGTTTTTTCCAAGGGGCATCAGGTTAAGTAGCTATTTTTAGTCATTTTCTATCGCTATAAATTACCCATTTTCGACAACGAACTGCATTTTTGGGGACCCAACTGTGAGATGTGGATATGATTCAGTTTTATTGATGCTCAAATAAAGTGTGATTAAGTGCCTTTTCTCCTTTTTTTCATTTTTTGGAAATATCATACACCCATTATGGTTGATAACATGGGAATAAAGTTTAGTGACATTTAAAGAAGATGTGTTTTTCATTTTTTTCTTGATTTTTGATTTTTCAAGATGGTCACACCATTTTTGGATATGGTATGATGAGAAACATGACTACCAATTTTGGTGGCAATCACAAGACATGCGTTTATTGTTTATTTTTTATTTTTTTTAAAGTAGCAGCTGCTCTAGGCCACACTTATAGAAAAAAAAGTGAGTGTCAACATTTAGAGGACTTTGATCACTTTGGTATTTGATAATGCACCCTAGTTTAAGAGTTGATGATTGGTGGAAGGTGCTCATTTTTGTAGAGGGTGCCATGCGACACATGTTGGAGATGAGTTAACTAGTTGACTAGAGGAGGACACATGCCTTGGGGAGGTTCCATTGCTTTAAAGGATTCCACTTTTCCTATGATTATATCATGAAAAAATGTGTCCCATGTAACACATATACATGCTATCTAGGTATTATGACTTGATTGTTCATGCATGAGGGAGTTTTTCGTAGAAAACCTATATATATTTTGGCTTGAGATGATTTAAGTGAAAAACAAGTAATCCATTTAGCAAGTAACTAAAGGAGGAAATTGATTTGATAATGAAAGCATAATTTTGATAGAAAGAACCTTTTATCATTTTTGAAAAGCAAACTTTTTTAGGAGAAGGCAACTTTTGTTCCCTTTGAAGAAAAGCATTGTGCTTCGAGATTCCTTTGTCCTTTGGAGATGGTTTAACTTTCCTCGCATGCATCTATCCCTACCAAAAGTAGGGCACCCTATTTGGATAAGATTTTATCACTTTTCTCTCCTTCTTTCCTCCATTCATTCAAACTTGTGTGGCCTACTCGAAGGAGATATATTTTGTCAGTATTGATGGGAATTTTAGAGATAATTCATCCACATTGGCTAATGCACCTTAGATGAAGTTTCTTTTCTTGGAGCGTTTTGTTCTATTATTTCATCCTATTCTCATCAAGATTCAAAACCAATATTCTTACATTGGGCCAATCAAAGCCTCTTGTCTCATTCTATTATAAGGAATTGTCTTCTGTAAACTCCCAAGATCATTTTATAAGAGCTAGACAATGATGATGAGATGGGATGGTTATTTAGCTTGAGTTTCCTACGATTCCATCCCTTTCAAGTGAATAAGAGAGAGCGTACGATTTAGTGAAATTTCCAGGTCCCTCCCATCCTATTCATGTGATTCCATCCCTCAATTTAGTGGTGTTTTACACACAGATCTGCAGTTCTTAAGCGTAGATTAGAGGTGTTTGAGAGCATATTTGCACAAAAAAAATTAAATTGATAAATCTAAGTGTTATATTAACATTAACTTATCCCTTCAAATTTTTACCACAAAGTGGGTATGATAATTAAATTAGAGTGAACTAATTTGCATATCTGAGTGTCTTTGTTGGTTAAAGTCATAATTTTACACTTCAGGTCATACACGAATTCCTCCTTGAGGCTAGAAAAACAATATCCTAAAGTGGAAAGTGAGTATAACATAGTGACATCATATCCTCCATAGTTACCTTTTAACCGGACTATCTTAAGGGTTAAATTTTTTTTTGTCATTGCTAGGTAGCACAAGGTTCATGGTTTTTCTAGCATCATGCTACTACAACATTGGTGAATTCTACTCTATTATTTTATTTTTTTAAATTCTCTTGGGGACTCTACACAAGGGACTCCATTGAGGGAAATATCCAAGTAAGAATGTTTTAAATATTCACATATCCTCTTTGCATCATCTAATTTTTTTTCCTATGACACATAATGCAAAAAGGAGATCTTTTGCCTCCTAGATGAAAAAAAATATATATAACATCATCTTAAAGATTACTTTAAATATTGATGCAACAATATAGAGAGAAACATCACCCAAACAAAATATGGAAACCATACTTAAAATTTAAGTATACTCACTATGTTGGCGTGTGTTTTTAAGTAATCAACAATCAATGAATCTATTGCAATGATCTCAAATCATGGACCCTGAATTGATGACTTGAATATTCTTAAACAATTTTCAAATCATTCCAAGAATATGATCCAAGGATCAGGCCATAGATTTGGATTCACAAGTACATGAAATTCATTAGATAAATCCTTGAGGAATATGGAAAGAATACATACTTTGCTTTCCTACACTTGGAAGGCATCATGTATTAATGGCAACAATACAAATATTTCAACATCCAAAAAGGTAAAAAATTAATTATGCATCTACAGGAAAATTTACTTTTATGTTTCCTGTGTTGTAACTTGTTTCATAATAAAGATTTATATAGTATAAAAACACTTGAAGAAAAAATGAGTAGTCGAGCATAACACCTATTTCTTGAAGTTTCCTTCTTGGAGTAAGATTTGTTGGCTTTGAGGTAATTAACTTGATATCTAAAGCAAAGTCAGGGAGTTGGGTAGAAGACACACAACACGTGGAACTAATTGATATCACATCATTCTATGGGAGAGTTCGAGTTTTATACTATTTTACTCCTAGAAATTGTTCATGAGTTCTCATTATCAAAAATTATTGTGTTGAAATGTTGAGCTCCATCAAGTGAGAAGTATGACAAATCTCATATTGATTGGTGTGAAGGTAAATGTAGATTTGGAAATTCTCACTAGAGGTTTAATTCAATGGTTTTCAATCCTCCTTTGTCTAATTTTAGTATGTTCCATCATATTCTTAATCATATCTAAGATAACATTTATATTATGATCCATCAAATTCTCAGTCATCTCTAAAATAACATTTATCAAACTTCAGAACAGATTCTAGTGATAAACTTTGAAAATATTCTCATAGATCTAGGTTTCAATAATATACTAATATTTAATTTCTTCCAATAAATAGCTCTTGAGATATCAACAATCTATAAATTATTAAGTTCTTTAGAAAAGGGAACACTAAATCAACACCAAATATAAATAAACCCAGACTTGGAGAAACACTTATGATTTACACCATACCCACATATTTATGGGTAACAATTGATGTAGAGGAAATCCTTTGTTGATCTAGGTCAAGTAACTAATTTACTCCTTCCAAGACAACCTCTTTTTCCATGGAAAACTACTTCATCAATGTATACATTATTATTTTCAAGTTATTGGAAAATTAATCATTCCATATACCAATTCAAAAGAAGTTTTTGTAGTTTCCTTCTTTCATGTTATTTTTTCTACCCAAAGTGCATACCTCAGTTTGTTTTCCCACATTTTCTTATTATCTCCTATTGCTCTTTTGATGATCTTGAAAAAACATGTTTCTAGATTATACCAAGCCATTTTCTTGAAGATAATATTTTGATTCATAAGAAATAATTTTACCATTATCCACACAAAATCTTACCAAATCAATGGACCTAAATGCCTGGGAATTATCAATTGTGATTTTTCTTTGAACCAAAAATTTGAGATAGTTTTGTCTTCAATGGTCTGTTATCCTGTTCGGTTTGTAGGAAAGGTTTAAGTGGCTTGAGAGCAAGACTCAGCTAGTAACATGAGCTTCCCCACTTACTTGTCACCATAGATGGGAGCTCTTTCTATTTAGTTTGGCTAATCCCAAGGGAGACGTCTTTAGTAATTTGGGGTTTTGAAAGGTCTTAAGGTTTAAGGATCAAGATGAGGGTTTCCTTTCCACGGTCACTGCCAAGAGGAGATAGTCAAAAGAAGGTATTCCAATGAAAAGGGCACCTGTTTTTGAGACAAGGCAAATAAAACTAAAAGCGTGTGCGATTGGTTAGTACTTCAATTGCTAATGACTATCTTTTCAATATATATGAGCAATAATAACATGTAATTATTGATGAAGTCGATTACGCAAATAAAGACAAAGGCTTATAAATACTTCTTCAATAAATATAAAATGATACTTGCATTCAATGCATAAAATCAATCCTTATGTTCTCACAATACATTAAATATGCTCATAAATAAATATTGTTCTTCTTTAGCGTCACTACAGGCTACAAGGGTGGCGTCAACCCTAGTTTGGTTAGGGTTAGTTAGACAATAAAGTGAACGTTTTTTCCTTTTAAGCCAATGAAATTGCTCAACACTTAAATGTCTATCAAAGGATGACAAAACCTAGCGTTTTTACACACTAAACGAGATCAAAAATAGGCTTGGCGTCATCAACTAATTAGGTTAGTAGGCCACTAGGGTTCAGATTAGGGTTTCAAGTTTTAGAAGATAGAAAGGTTGTTTTGATACAAAAATCTCAACGTTGCTTTATTAGACTAGTGCCTTGGGTAAATGGAGTCAAGAGAGAGGCTAAAGGCTTGGATAGATTTAACCCTAAGGGCCGACGAGAGAGAGTTAGGCTTAATGGTGATGCAATGGCAGGAACCCACAAAGTCAAACCCCTAGGGGGAGGAGGCTCATTTAAGTTGTGGCAAGCTGGGCCACATGCTCCTCCCTCTTTCCTTAAAGACTCTTTGGCAAAGCGGCTGGCAGAAATACAAATCTAGGGCTGAAAAGTGTTGTAGAGCTAAGGCTCTTCAAACCCTAAGGTCAAAACCCTGGAGATTGTAAAGTCAATTAGGCCTAGGGCGTCTTCCTTCTTCAACTTGTGTTCAAATCTGCTTAGAAAGAAGAACTGGTGTAGCAATGGCTACAGGCTATATCCTTCTTAATCCAAATGGCTAATCAAGCTTTTATCCTTGGGGACATAAAGAAAGGACCTACTTGTGTGCTTGCTCCCTAGGGTTTCAATGATTAAGCATAAAGCAACAATGTAACTATACATGTAAGAATTTTAAACTACAACCATTCAATCAAGAAGTTTTGTATGGGGAAAACACTTCAATGATGAGCTTATCAAACCTAGTTGTAACACCTTCAATGATAAAAACACCATATGCATGCAAGATAATCCTTCCAAATTAACAGTGCCTCAACTCCAAGAGCCAAAACAAGGACAGACTAAAAATGTCACTCTCACAAGGAGCAAGTTGTGTTATATCGAAATGAGGCTCCAGCGTCCTCAATTTTTATATCATCAAATGACCTTTAATTAACAAATGGGTCATTAAAATGGCCGACAAGGTGACTAACAATATTCCATTATTTGTGCATTAAATGCTAAAATGTCAAAATAAGAGCTAAAAGGGAGACGTCGGGGCCCCTCTGGGGGAGACGTTAGCCCTTTTTGGGCATCATCAACAACCAGAAGGCAAAACGTTGGCCCCCTCAGGGGCTCACACTGTACCACATGTGCCAAATGGTCAGCCTGCTTTGCCACATGCTCCAGTAGTCGGCTCACGGGTGGCGTCCTGTCCATCAATCCATCATCCCATCTGCAGGAGATCCCCTAGGTCAATCTACGCCAAAGTGTCTGGTGGTGAGGGCATCCTTATGTATTCTTCATGCAAGGGTTCATCATGGCGTTGTCCTGCCTCTACCATCCCAACAACCATTGATGGGCTCTTGACCCCATGGAGGGATCGAGCTAATCATCTCCCCATGTCTGCAGGTCCTCACGGTACACATCCATGGGTATTGTCCTGCACATCAAAAACTCGCCCTCCATGGGCTCATAAGTCCCTAGATATCATAGCAATGTAAATCATATTTCATCATTAAAGGTTATCAAATATATGCATGAAATCCTAACACTTATCATCTAAGGCTCAAAGACATTACACTATCTACTATACAAAGCTAAAGGAAACCGACAAAACAACCTATTGAGTATACCCTCAAGAGATGGAAAGTTTCTTGAAGATCATTCAAGTCATGTTTTATCGCGGTGATATGGTTTTTAGGGATGTCTAGTCATTACACCAACCCTAGGTCTGACTAGGGTTGGTGTTGTTTGTGGGTTCCTTTGTAGGAGGTTAGTTGTACCCATCATGGATGCATTTTTTCCAACCTTTGCCTCTTTTTCTTTTATTGCTTTTCTTTCTTTTTTTTTGCTTCAAGGAGTGCGACCAGGGGACATTGCCTTGGCAGTGGCTAGAGTACCTGCTGAGTATCTTGAAATGATGATAAGGCTGGCTAGAGTGATGAGACCCCCTTTCCTTTGGCGTACAACAAAGGTCCTTTGTAACTTGGTTACCAGATGATGGCAATGTCATCGCTAAATACCTATGAACATAATGGGTCATTTCGTGATGAGACCTCCATCCTCTTAGTTGGAGTCTTGTTTTATTATTTTCTTAGGGTCCCTTTAGTTTCTTATCGAGGCTTTTTATTGCCTTCGAGGATCCCACTAGTAGAAGCATCTCTAGGTTTATTTCCTATGGATTTATCTTTTACCCGGCTTCTTTACCCCTTGGGCCTTTAGCCTTATTCCCACAAGACAAAGTGCCAACCCTCAAAGGTCATCCTAATGGCGGACTAAGGGGAATGGGATGGATGGTGAGGGTATAAGATGTAAATATGATAAGATGGTGGGAACAAATGATGGCCTCGCAAATCCCTTGGTTAGCCGCCAAAACCCATGAATACAAGGTTACTAGAGTCACCCAATCAATCACCCCAACAATGGTCCAAAGAGGATTCATCTTGCAGATCAGCAGTCATTTGAAATGAAGGAACCTAATGCATATATGAAGGTTATCTTGATCAGATATGACACATACCTTGATATTTGGACCAATTACCTCATAGGCGAGAGTCCTCTTTGATGCAAGTCGAGGCCGGTGGTGATGGAAACTACTACTGTTGACGGAACCGTCTGGCGAAGAAGAAGGAAGATGGGCCCTCGAGGGCTAAGCTCAAGTCAATCCCTCTCTCGGTACTCCATGCGGGACCATGTGGGCCTGAGACATGATCTCCCTAGTTATCCCTAGATGCTCCGGGGATAACATCATCAACCGGGGACATGTGCTAGCTGTAGAGAGCATGAGAACCTCAACAATATCTAACGTGGAGCACGTATACACCGCTCACACTTGACAAAGAAAGCATCGTGACAAAGATTGGGGTGGTATTGCCTGCAAAATATAGCGTAATGCATATATATGAGATAAAACAATCAAGAATCATATATAAAGGAAACAAACAATAAATGCATATGGTATAATACACGGAGTGCCTACCTACTCATACTTACGTACAATCATGTCCCACTACCTTGGTGGGGTTTAAGAATCGCTGATGGGTAATGGTCGCCTTCTTCCTTATAAGGTGGACAAATAATAAGAGTTATCACCGGTTACATTCCATTGAAGGGTCCAAGCCATGATTGTATACTTTCTTTTACATTAGTAGGCTCGCCTTTCTAGATATCCCACATCCACACTAAATCTCCCTCCTTGTATTTTGAATCTTTAAGTTCCTCATTTCCTTGAAGAACCACAGTGTATTGTCTTGAGGGAGGTGGGTGGGCCTGGATAAAGGGTTTCTTGTTGGGGCCGGACGTATCACGCACATCATCTTCATTCTTTGGATTTTTCAGTATTTTGACCGTTCCCACTTCTTTATTTTGAAATTGGTCTAGAAGTTGTTGATATTCTTCTTTTTTGGGCCACTTTCGATGGTCAAAGTCTTCTTCGTAGTAAAGGGCATATCTTCTCGAGAATATTCTTGAAGAGTTTGAATCACATCTTGTGGTTCATTCACCGAGAAGGAAACATCATGTACATGAGTTCAGTTGAGTGTACGTTAAATGTCGTCGAGTTGTCCCATCCTTCAAAGGTAGTTGCATAAAAGTGAGAATCCATCTCAAGGGGACCGCCTATCATTGCACCAAACTTTCTAGACAAAACCATTCCCCACACATCCGGGACATCAACAAATATTATGTCTATATGAACTATCTTCTCAGGAAATTCTTTTAGCCGTACTTTGATGTTTTCAATTACACCATGTGTGGGTATAGACTTAGATTCAAATCCACAAACATTTTACGTAAAGGCACGGTTACCTTAGGCCCATTTGCTGCATGACTTGAGAGACATCATATTTGCACCCGCACCCGTATCCAACATGCGGTTTTGAGATATTTATTGTTCATTGCAAAGTCATGAAGAAGGGAGGATGTTCCCCATAGTGGATTCTGAAATTATTTGCCCTTCTTCAACATGAATTGGGGGTCCATAGATACATCCGTTCCTGAAAAGAAGTTGTTGAAGAATTCTTTAATAGAGAGGGATCTTAATGGCTTCTTTTAAAGGAACATTCACATGCACTTTCGACAAATCTCCTTCAAGGTCAAAATCAAGGGGTAATCTTATTGCTTTGTGGTTCTTAGGAGGAGGAACCTTAGAAGAGTTTGGGTGATCACTTGTAGATTGCCTCGGGTTCCTTCTCCAATATACTTGGACTTCTGTTTCTTTAGCTTCTCTATTGATTCTTGATCAAGTTGTTGATTATTTCCAACCTTGCTTTGCTAAGTGATGCTTCCTTTATGGCTTGTTGATGTTCTATATTTGTGATGTTTATCTGAGGGAAGCTCGAAAAGCAATCAAAGTTGTTGACTTGTTGTTGACTTGTTGTTGGCTGGTGTTATATGGACACTCATTCTCCCAATGTTTTTCACTGCATTCCAGACACCAGTGGTTCTCATCCACAGCATTTGCCGAGGCCAAAGTATTTGGGACTTCATTTTCATTCCTCATTTTGTAATTTTGATTCCCCTTTTTGAATGGCCCTTTGAATGGAGGTCTAGGTGCATGGGTCTAGGACTTTTCAAGTCTCACAATCCGATTCATCATTTCCTCTTGATTATTCATGATGCTATCTACTAAGGCTTGTATCTTACTGATACTGGTGCAGAGACCCGAAGTAGGCACAACATTGTGTACCGTTTTCTGCTTGACATCTACTTTCCCCCTAGGGTTGGCAAAAGCCTCAATATTGGATGAAAGAAGATTCCTTCAATCTTTGTTGCAAGTTCTTGAGCTTCTTGAATGGATTGAGGTTTTTTGTCTCTAAGAGATTCCCTAGCTGGCCATTGAAAGATCTAGTATAAAGGTGTAGGAGATAATCATCTTTCGGTTGACGGCTTGGAGGAATTGGTAGTAAGCCTTCAAATATGGTATTAAACTCCCTTATGGATTCATTTTCCCGTTTGGCAATCCCATACAACCAGGTAAGCAGCATGTTTGGGTCTTCCTTGATGCTCCACCTTACGAGGGAAGAGAGTTCTTCAAGTCTATCCATGGTCTTAATACTTCCATCGGGTAGGCCAAGATACCAACATCTTACAGCATCATAAAGGTGCTTGAGAAAATATTCATGACCAGTCTTCAACATCATCACTAATGGGGTGTAGCTAAAAAATGCCCAAAAGTTACTCATGTGGTATTCAACATATGCTTCGATCTTAGATAAACTTAGGTGACCACTTTTCATACTTAGGTGGCATTGCCTAGGGTAACCAGGTATGGGTGACATGTCTAAAGGTTTGAACAAGAGAGTAGATGACATTGTCTTTGATTGTTAACTAGATTTGTAGTACCGGTCTGAGAAATGAACATGTTTAAAGGAAGTCTCTTTCACAAAAGTGACTTGACAATAGGTGAATTAGCGGGAGGATTCCTTTTGAAAGTTAGAGGAGGGTTGTTGAACCTCCTTTTGGTTTGTATTAGTCATGAATAGTTTCCATGAAACTACCAAAATAGGGGAAAAGAAAGTAGTGGAGTAGCCGGGTAAGCTTATGAAATGACTTAGAGCAAGGCTTGCAAGGTTTGTCGTTGAGGAAGGTTGACTCAGTGTTCCCATTATGGCATAGTATTGTCCTTTCGGTTTGTAGGAAGAGTTTAAGTGGCTTGAATGCAAGACTCAAGCGGCGTAACATGAGCTTCCCCACTGCTTGTCACCTCGATGGGGAAGTCTTTCTATTTAGGGTGGCTAATTCCAATGGAGAAGTCCCTAGTAATCTGGGGTTATGAAGGTCTTAAGGTTTAAAGGATCAAGATAGAGGGTTTCCTTTCACGGTGCGCCAAGAGATAGTCAAAAGAAGGTATTCCACTGCTTGCACATTTTAGTTTCATTTGCGAGACAAGGCAAATAAAACTAAAAGCGTGCAAGCGGTGGATTTAGTGCCTAATTGCTAATGACTATCTTTTTCAATATGAGCAATAATAACATGTAATTATTGTGAAGTCAATGATTGCAATAAAAAAAACAATGGCCTAATACTTCTTCAATAAATATAAAATGATGCTTGCATTCAATGCATAAAATCAATCCTTATGTTCTCACAATGCATTAAAATAACTCATAAATACTAAATCATTATTCTTCTTTGCGTCCACTAGGCTACAAAGGGTGGCGTCATCCTGGATTTAGGATGGGTAGCTAGACAATAAAGAGTGGGCCGTTTTGCCTTTTAAGAAGCCAGTAAATTTTCTCAACACCTAAAATGTCACATCAAAGGATGACAAAACCACAACGTTTACACTAAACCACGGATCAAAAGAGGCTTGACGTCGTCAACTAGTTAGGGTTAGTAGGCAGCTAGGGGTTAGTTGGGGTTTCAAGTTTTTAGAAGATAGAAGGTTGTTTGATACAAAACTCTCAACGTTACATTATTAGACTAGTGCCTTGGGTAAATGGAGTCAAAGAGAGGAGAGGCTAAAGGCTTGGATAGATTTAAACCTGGGGCGGGAGTTAGGCAATGGTCTTTTTGCTATGGTAGGGCCACCAAGTCAAACCCCTAAGGGAGGAGGCTCATTCCAGTGTAGCTTTAGCTACACTGGAATGAGCCTCATGCTCCTCCCTCTTTCCTTAAGACTCTTTTAATGGCAAAATGGCTAGTTTATAAATACAAATATAGGGCTGGCAGAAAAGTGTTGTAGAGCCAAAGGCTCTTCAAACCCTAAAAAGGTCAAAACCCTAGGTGTAAAGTCAATTAGGCCCTAGGACGTCTTCCTTCTTCAACTTGTATTTCAAATCTAACTTTCGAGAAAAAAAAGAACTAGTGTAGCAATGGCTGGGATATATCCTTCTTAATCAAATGGATAATCAAGCTTTTATCATGGGGACATAAAGCAAGGACCTACTTATGTCCTTGCTCCCTAGAGACTCAATGATTAAGGATAAAAATAACAATGTAATTATACATGTAAGAATCTACAACCATTCAATCAAGAAGGTTTTGTATGAGGAAAACACTTACAAATCAATGATGAGCTTTATCAAACCCTAGTTGTAAGTTTGTAACACCTTCCAATGATAAAACACCATATGCATGCCAAAGAATTAATCCTTCCAAGTGCTTAAGCCTCAACTCCAAAAGCCAAAAACAAGACAAAATGCTAAAAGAGTCTGTCACAAGAGAGCAAGTTGTGTTATATCCAAAATGAGGGCTCAGCGTCCTCAGTTTATATGATCCAAATGACCTTTAATCAACAAAATAGGTCATTAAAAACAACGAACAAAGTGACTTAACAATATTCCATTATTTGTCACATTAAATGTAAAAATGCCAAAAAGAGCTAAAGGAGCGTTAGGCCCCTCGGGGAGACATTGGCCTTTTGGGCATCATCAACATCCAAAAGGAAAAAATTGGCCCCTCACAGGGGATGCGCAACCTTCCACACGTGCCAAATAGTCCTAGCACGTTGCCACATGCTCTAGAAATTGTCCAGCCTACCTTGGGTGGCTTCCTGTCCATCAAATCCATCATCCCATCAGCAGGGGTTGATCCCATAGGTCAAATCTCGACAAAGTGTCTTGGTGAGGGCGTCCTTCTGTATTCTTCATGAAAGGGATCATCATGACGTTGTCTTGCCTCCGCCATGCGGCAACCATCGATGGGATTTTAGCCTTATGGATGTCTGAGCTAATCATCTCCCATGTGTACCCGGTCCCTGCGGGTACCTGTCCGCTTGGTATGGTCCTGCACATCAAAAAAACTACACCCTCCATGGGCTCATCAGGTCCTAGAGATCATAGCAATGTAAATCATATTTCATCATTAAAGGATTTATCAAATATATGCATGAAATCCTAACATATCATCTAAGAGCTCAAAGACATTACACGGATCTACTATACAAAGATAAGGAAACCGGCCGAGAACAGCCTATTGGGCTAGTACCCTCAAGAGATGGAAAGTTTCCCTCGGGAATATAATTCAAGTCATGTTTTATCTTGGTGATATTATGGTTTTAGGGATGTCCAACAATAGTAAGACCAAGGAAGGTGTTGTTATGCAGTAGGTGCCTTTGTAGGAGGTGAGTTGTACCATCATGGATGCATTTTTTCCAAGCCCTTTATTGCCTCATTTTATTTTATTGATTTTCTTTCTTTTTTGCTTCAGGTCTCACGGTAGCACTTGTAGCTTGGTGGCGAGAGATGACAAACGTTGCGGGTATCTTCTGAAATGATAAGGTTGGCTCAGCAGTGAGACCCCCTTTCGCTATTATACAACCAAAGGTCGCGCCTTGGCAGGTGACCGGATAGTGGAAATAATAAATACGCTAAATACCTATGAACATAATGGGTGCGATAGTGATGAGACCTCCCATCCTCTTAGTTGGAATCTTGTTTTTTATTATTTTATTAAGGTCCCTTTAGTTTCTTACCGAGAAGGCAATAAAAAGCCTCTCTCGAGGGATCCCTAGTGAAACATCTCTAGGTTTAATTTCCCTGTGGCTTTTATCTTTTACATTTGCTTTTACCCACTGGGCCTTTGGCCCCTTCTTCCCCTAAGACAAGTGTAACCCTCAAAGGTCATCTAATGGCGGACTAGGGGAATGGGATGGATGAGCGGAGAATTGTAAGATGTAAATAATATAGTGATAGTATGGTGGGAGTGGGCGATGGCTCTACAAATGCCCCTTGGAGGCTAACCAAAACCCATGAATACAAGCTTATAAGTCCGCAATCAATCACTAATAATGGTCAAGTGGATTAGTGTAAGATCCAAGCAGTCATCAAGAAATGAGAACCTAATGCATATATGAGAAGGTTATAGCGATCAAATATGACACATACCATGATACGGACCAATTACCTCATGGGGCAGGAGCCCTCTCTGATGCAAAGTCGGAGACGGTGGTGATGAAGCTGCCCTGCGCTGGCCGGGACAACTCGGCGAAGAAGGAAGAAGATGGGACCTCAGACCAAGCTCAAGTCAATCCCAGCTCGGTACTCCATGTCACGGGACCATGTGGGCCTCGAGACATGATCTCTAGTTATCCGTGAATGCTCCGGGGATAACAATATCAATTATATATTATTTAATGGCCTTCCTTATTGGGATGTTATCTACCCATATTGCTAAAATAATTAGTGGTTGTGATGATCCATTTGAATCCATTTCTAGAATTATCCAATGAAGTCTAGCCCTAACTTATAAAAGGGTGCTTCAATTATGACTAGTTGGAATGGTAAGGATTTTATTTTCTATCTTCCTAAAAACATTTGACACTGCTTGCAAGATTTAACATAAACATTAACATCAACATACATCTTAGGCCAAAGTCACCCAACTCGTAATATCTCATGTGATGTTGTTCTTGTTGAGAAGTGATCACCACAAAGTATTGCATGCAACTCATTCATGAATTCGTTAGCTTCAAACTTGTCAACACACTTGAATATAATTCCATTTTGGTTTCTCCATCCACATTCTCTTGGAACAAAATAATACTTTGTCACTTTCAATATTGATTTATTCTTCTATTATTAGGGTAAAGGTTATGAAAATTAAATTTTTGCGAACAATATACAATGTCTTCATACCACTCATGTTGTTTTAGGTGATCTATAACAACCAAATTTAATTCAGGATTTGGTTTATCCTCCGATTAGATAATTTCTCCATTTTTTCTCCATTATCAATTTTCATAAACTTTGGTCCCTAACCAATTTAGTTTGCTTCCACTCCAATTCATATTCTTGGATTTTTGTAATCCATTTTCCTATCTCCCTTAAACATTCATGCTTTGAGAGAATATCTTTCACCATGGTTTAGTTAAAATAATTCTATTAGATTTTTGGAAATTGGATGCGGTTGGTCCACTTCATGAACATCATGAATACATATAACATAATTCCATATATCCATAATAAATAATATTTTTTAGGTTACTATCCATTTTACCTATTTACTTGACATCATATGAAATACAATATGTTTATATAAATACACGGAGAATGATTATTCACGTCCTTAGAAAAGTTCATGACTTATCATAGACCAAATTTCATGACTTATCATTTCCCATTATAATGCCTATTTACATAATAAAAATACAACATATTATTACAAGATAATAAATGTGATATACTTTAGGTATATTACAAGTCTTCCCATAAAATGATTTTCCTCAAAGCATGGGAATGAGAAACTCCTCTGATAGAATGACATTCTTTTATAACTTATGTCAATTAGATAAAGTTTAAGACACGAGGCGATATGAAAATTGAAGTCTCGAACAATACTGATGCATCTAAAAAGAATCAATCCATCTAAGGTGGATTTTTTTCTGGAACTCTCTCATGATAAGATTCTATATATGTTCTTCTTTGTTGACTTTAGGGCACATATATCTTTGGATGCCTAGGAATTACATCCTTCTTAATGTATAATTTAGTCTTGTCATGATTTACTTGAGTCATCATGATGATATCTGATTTTTTTGTATTTATTAGTGTGACAACATCCTTCAAATGACCTATTATTAGTGTCGATCAATGATATGGCAACTTCAACTAAATACAGTAATATGTTTCTTTACCATAAATTGTTTGTTGAGATGGAAACTTGAGGAAACACTTCCAATGATATAACTTCATTGTTAAGAACATTATGGTTTTCCATGTCGATCAAGTCAGTGCTAATGCCCTTATCCAATGGTTTTGGTTTCTTTTTGAGAAACTCCTCTGATAGAATGACATTCTTTTATAACTTATGTCAATTAGATAAAGTTTAAGACACGAGGCGATATGAAAATTGAAGTCTCGAACAATACTGATGCATCTAAAAAGAATCAATCCATCTAAGGTGGATTTTTTTCTGGAACTCTCTCATGATAAGATTCTATATATGTTCTTCTTTGTTGACTTTAGGGCACATATATCTTTGGATGCCTAGGAATTACATCCTTCTTAATGTATAATTTAGTCTTGTCATGATTTACTTGAGTCATCATGATGATATCTGATTTTTTTGTATTTATTAGTGTGACAACATCCTTCAAATGACCTATTATTAGTGTCGATCAATGATATGGCAACTTCAACTAAATATGTGTATGTTTCTTTACCATAGAATTGTTTGTTGAGATCGACTTCAGGAAACACTTCCACTGATACAACTTCATTGTTAAGAACATTATGGTTTTCCATGTCGATCAAGTCGGTGCTATTGCCCTTATCCATGGTTTGGGTTTCTTGTTGTGCCTTCCTCTTATTCTTCAATTTCTTCATATCTATAAGTAAATTTTTATTATGATTTCTCAAACGAGAAATTTCTTCATCTTTGGACAATAGTTATTCATTGATATCTTTAGACTCTTTTTTATGATTTCTTTTTATATTACTAATTTGTTGTTGCGACTCTTTAACTTGTTGTTTAAATTTATGAATTTATGTATCTTGCTTCTCCAATTCTGTTCAATTTTGCACAATTTCTTCATCTTTGGTAAAATAATTTTCTTCAATTCTTTTAAATTTTCCATTAATCATGTGTGATTTTGTTCTTCATTTTGATCTGAATTTGATGATAAAGCAAGGTGCTTTGAATTAATGTCTTGTAATTTCAT
>SNQJ01S0115187.1:8363-24071 GCA_010110895.2 Picea sitchensis
AAACAAAGACCTAAACCTAGCCTGAAAAAAGGAATAGAGGTGAGGTAATACTACATGGATTATGCCGCCATGTGGTGGATATGGATAACTGAGAGCCTTGAAAGGAGTTTTGCTCGATGCGTTTATCCTCAAGTTTCCTTGTTCACTTGAAAAAGGTAGGATAACACTAAACATTAACCCATTTTGTTTATGTAGCCAAATGACCATTTATGGCATTAAATGTGGTGGTTGGGGTCGGTTTGATTAGAGGAGTTAAAAGAAATTTCTTCGATCAGTTCGAAAGTCAAGATAGCAACTCTTACGATGTGTTCGGAAGATTTGAATGTAACTCCTTCGAACATATCAAAGAATTTAGAAGTAACTACTCTGATATGATCATAGGAGTTTCTCTCAACTCTAGTGATATCGTTGCGTATCAGAGCAAAAGATATGAACTCCTTCTAATTGCTCAGAGGAGTTTGATGTAACTCCTCTGAACTTCTTGGAGGAGTTTGATGTAACTCCTTCGAACTGTTCGGAAGAGTTTGATGTAACTCCTCCGAACTGCTCGAAGGAGTTTGAAGTAAATTTTTTGATTTTACAATTTGGATTGCAACACCAAGGACTGATCGTTTTTTCAAGTGAAACATGAGTTATCAAAATAATCTTGAGATGGAGAGGGAGACTTATNAAACAAAGACCTAAACCTAGCCTGAAAAAAGGAATAGAGGTGAGGTAATACTACATGGATTATGCCGCCATGTGGTGGATATGGATAACTGAGAGCCTTGAAAGGAGTTTTGCTCGATGCGTTTATCCTCAAGTTTCCTTGTTCACTTGAAAAAGGTAGGATAACACTAAACATTAACCCATTTTGTTTATGTAGCCAAATGACCATTTATGGCATTAAATGTGGTGGTTGGGGTCGGTTTGATTAGAGGAGTTAAAAGAAATTTCTTCGATCAGTTCGAAAGTCAAGATAGCAACTCTTACGATGTGTTCGGAAGATTTGAATGTAACTCCTTCGAACATATCAAAGAATTTAGAAGTAACTACTCTGATATGATCATAGGAGTTTCTCTCAACTCTAGTGATATCGTTGCGTATCAGAGCAAAAGATATGAACTCCTTCTAATTGCTCAGAGGAGTTTGATGTAACTCCTCTGAACTTCTTGGAGGAGTTTGATGTAACTCCTTCGAACTGTTCGGAAGAGTTTGATGTAACTCCTCCGAACTGCTCGAAGGAGTTTGAAGTAAATTTTTTGATTTTACAATTTGGATTGCAACACCAAGGACTGATCGTTTTTTCAAGTGAAACATGAGTTATCAAAATAATCTTGAGATGGAGAGGGAGACTTATAAGGATTTCTCTTAGGATAAAAATTAAGGGGCTTCATTTTTAGGGAGGTAAACAAGATCAAACAAAAAATGGATGGTTGTAGTGCCTATCATAACAAAGTCCTTTCTTGAAAATCTGCTTGGAAGTTATATCTTTTGCTTAATTTCACCTTGGTGCTTGTCATTCTATCCTAGTAAGTTGGTCACCCTAGGGAAAAGGGTTTCTACTTGGGGATTCCTTGAAGGGTCATCGTACTATTCCCATTCATACTTACCACTTTCCACACTTCTTCCACTCCATGTCCTCATATTTTGGGTTTTTGCGTCCATTGACCCCAAGAAGGGCTTGTACCTAATTTCATGGGAGGAAGAGGCTAAAGGCCCAGTGGTTTTACAACTAGCACTGTAAAGTAAAAGTTCATAACCTATCCTTCTAGATGATTTCCCTAAGGTCTTGAGAGAAACATAATGATTATCCATATAAAATGAAGGACCTTTTAAAAGAAAATAAATAAAAGGTGTCTCGCTTGATGGGGGAACACATTGCAATGTTCTTTAATTTCCATTGCATACAGAACTCAATGTGTTCGAACTTCAAGTGGAATTGAAATACTTGATTTATTTCCATCGCACATGGTACTCAATGTGAGGACCAATAAACCAAAAATAAAATTAAAGGTCTTGGAAAAATGTTGCATTGCAAACGAAGGGATGCAACGTATCCTCCACAAAGGCACCCATAAATGAGGCAATATGAACCCTTGTCTTACCCCAATCCATCTCATACTTACTACATGATTTAGATAGGGTCCTCTTGGAAACAATTCCTTGACTTCGGGCTTGACTTACTCAATAGGTCACGTTGACACCCGTCCCATACCTAAATTTGGAAAAGTTCATAAGGTCTTTGAGCATTTGTTTAATTTGAAAAGGGGGGATTTAATGCACATGTTCGGGTGGTTATATTATTAAATATGGATTACTTGACATGATTCATATGAATTATGGACTCTTGGAAGGAATATTTGTTTGTCTTTGCAAGACCTTTCCCGGTGAAAGCTTTTCATGAAGGAATTATTCCACTTGGACCTTCATAGGGGCTTGGATGATGAACATTTCATTTTTTGAGGACATCTAGCCCCATGGAAAAATATTAGCATGACGAGTTGCACATGACATGGCCTTTGGAGGCCTAGGGCATCACACTTCAAGCCCTGGATGTCACCTTTGGCTAGGGTTTGATGGACCACTTGCTGGTTTGGTAGGAGGAGGCAGATGTCATGAGATCTTTGCACATGAGTGCATGACATATGGCCTTTGAAGGCCTAAAAATATCATCTTGGAGGCTTGACGTCTCACTTCTATCCCTATGTCACCCTTATAGGGCATGACATCACCATTTTTAAGGTTTTATTTTATGTAATTTTCATTTTTGAAAATTGTAAAGGAAAATGAAGGGGGTTAGACCTATTCTAATTTATTTTTGACAATTTAAAGTGGATAAATTGGTTTAGATGGCTCATATAAATAGAGGACCATATCATTTTCATTTATCATAAAAAATTCTCACCATTTGTGAGAGAACAAGTCTAGATTTTTTTTCCTTATCTTGGGTTATCTCTCTCTTATACTAATGCACTATGCTTGGAGGATCATTTTGTGGATTATTTTGCTGATTTTGAAGAATAATTTATGCAGTTAGGTTTTGTCTCTTGGTTTCTTGTATAAATTAAGTGAATTTTCTATAATTTATCTTTATGTTGTTATGCTACATGGTGAATATTGCTTCTTTATGCTAAATGTCTTTCATGGTGAAACCCTAAGAGAGGAGAATAAGTGCTTCCTCCTCTCACAAGGTTATTCTTGTTTAAAATTGGTGAAATATTCTTGCTATGGCTAGCATCCTAAACCCCTAAAGTGATAACACTTTATGATTTTATCCCCAGACTCTTGATTGTGACCTAGTTGGAGAAATTAAGAAGGGAGAAAAGTTTGCTAGATCCCAAAAGTGCTTGCACTATAGAAATCCTTCTCCTTAAGGCTTAAACTGTAATGTCATAATGTGCTAACACCTTAGAGTTTAAGCCCTACCTCTTAAATATTTTCTAGTTTCACCTCCAAACATATTTGATTGTTGTTGTAAAGACTCCATAGCTCTCAAACTCACTAATATTTAAGCTCTCTTATGGTGAAAGTGATCAACAAACTCTCTATTTTAATTCTCTCAAGCTTCCTACTAACTCTACTAACACTAACTCAAGCTAATTGACTAGTAAACTTTTTGTTGCTGCAAAATTTTTCTATAGCCATATGGATACACTCTTATGTGTTGCATACACTCTTGTAAAGGTGGCCTAAAATACCCAAAAATTGCATGTAACAATTGGATATTAAACTAGTGGATTTATGCTAAGTTTTCCTTGATTATTGTTGCATTTCTGAAGCATATTTATTATTGTTGTTACAAATTTATTTGTTATAAGACTGGTGTACTACTACAAATTTGTACCAGTCATTGCAATTTTCATTTGTCTAGTGTATAATCAGGTAATAATTACATGTTTGTACTTGGAAATCATACTATATATGCTATAAAGTGTTCTTGCTTCAGGTAGGTACTTAAACAAATCCTTACCTCATCTATTTCATTAACCTAGACCAATATTATGTGATCAAGAGAGGGGCAGTAGGCTTGGCCAACAAAATTTCTACTTTGATCTGTTGAGGTCACCGGAGAAGCCTTCCTTGTGGTGGACCTCCTCCTAACGAGGGGATTTCTTACTAAGGTGACAGTGGTAGGATTTTCCAATATTGTTACACAAGATTTGAAGAACTTGTGGTGGGCTTTGCACAAGTACAAATAATGCGATAACAGGTCACATGCAAGGTCGTTATTTATTGGTCCCTCCATATTCATCTATCGACCAATCAACATATTAATTTGTTGTCAACTTTAACTTAATTTTTTACTATCCTCTTTCCAATATAATATTTCATTATCCACCCACCCATATTACATGAGTCTATCTACATCATTATGTTATGTTTTGTGTTGTAAATCATTCTAAGAGTTCATGTACTTATACATTTCGAATGGAAAGATGATCTAAAGTGACATAGAGCATTTACAATTGATTTAATACTTTTATGCCAAATTTATCCAATTAATATACACTATAATAAGAAAATGAGAACAAATTATATATTGAGTTTTCTATTTGGCCTAATTTATAGCGACTCCATTTTTGTATGGAGATTATATGAACCCAATTGTTTGTGGAGAATGTACTCCTATGGCTTGGGTTATAGCCACAATAGAGTGGTTGACCAGAATAGAACAATCATAAAAATAGAAGTTAAATGGAAGTAACTAACTAACTACCTATGAGAGGAAGGATCACCTACCTAATTTATATAGTTCTATATAGATCCATTTCACAAGTCCATGGTCTAAACATCTTGCTCCAACACTTCCTATATCAACCCGCACTCACAAAAGAACTAGGCGGCAAGAGAGGTAGATATCATAACTAACTAATAACTTCAAACATAAAGTGTGACTAGTATGTTAGTTTCCACGTTATCGAATGCATATAAAGATTTTAGAAATGAACCATTAACCAACGACAGGGACAAGAAAGAGAGGTCTATTATAGGTATACACAACAAGTTGCATGTATAGAATTCACTTGAAGTTGCTGTCGACACTGCTCCAGAACCAACTTCTGGATTCCTTTGCTCGGGAATTCAGAAGAGTAATTCAATGTCCCTAAATTTAGTTACTAAAAAAAGGTACAAGAGAGAGAATGAGTCTATTACTGACAATATAGAATAAGAAGGATGACTGGAAATAGGGGTTTCCATATCTAAAGAGGGAATCTCAAGGAATCGAGAATAAGGGCTTGCAGACTTGGAAATTTTCCAACACAATGATGTTATATGGGATGAATGCCTCTTATCTACTCCTTGGATTAATTTTATACTCCATACAACTAGTTGGAGTAGTAATCCACAGAAAATAGGGGGTTAAGAACTAGAGGAGCACACAAACCTCACCAAAAAATTCACAAGTTTTATATGTTTTTTGAGACAAATAAATGCATACACACTTTTCTTAGGAGAAACATGTGTATAAAAAGTTCCATATGTGTGTTGCATACATGTTAGGGTGCGTATTTCTTGAAAAATGGGTTTTTTAAAGAATTGAGGAGGAACTGATGGGAATTTTTTTCTTCAAGTGGAGATAGGGATAATCAATCAGAACAATATGTGCATTTGTGTTGTGAGGTGAAAAAATATTCTATAACATATGCCTCCTAACGTGTGAGGTGATAAGGGAAAATGATGGCTGAAATATATTGTATAATATAGGAGGGAAGTGTGCAGTAGGCCCATGCAGAGTTCACTGAACACCGAACTAGAACAAAACCTACAAAAAAAACATTAAGAGACTACTCTCTTACTGAGCCGGGCATACCCATGCTCATAAGTGACAAAAGCATGTCTTCCAAATCAAGTACACTATGGATTGAGGAGATATGTATATAATCAATGATATTGGCCATGAAAAATGAGTACATAGTGGATCCAATGAAAAATGAGTACATAGTGGATACATGTCAAAATAGATCATAGCCACAAAGAGATACACAATGGATCTATGTCTCAGAATTAGAGGAGAACATCTATAATCGAGAAGATGGAAAAACTAATCCTCCACAAGTACCAATGTCATGAATAGAGTGGTATTTTCCAATACAACTAGGAAAACAACATGGAAGATGTGATGCTACTACAAACTCAAGGTCTTGAAAATAGTTCACAGATGGTACAAGTCTACACTATGCGAATAGATGTGATGGAGTCGAACACAATGAGACACTGCTTGATTACCAGTCATTGATGTATACCATTATTAAACATGAGACAACCCACCGATAATGATGATGGGTGTTAAGTTACCTAGTACATTCTAGCAAGTTCGAATATATGAGCTGACATCAAACACTTGTAGAATCTATCGATCATAGGATATTGGATATTGATGTATTCCCACTATCAATAGTGAGGGAAGCTGCCACTAATGATAGTAATCCCCAAGGTACTAATAAAGACTCTAGATCATGATCCAAGAGAAAATGAGTCGAAGTCAATGGGAAGATATCTAGAAGAAGGGAATTAAGGCATCCCCCATCAACTAACATGAGGAACAACAAAAGGCCAAATATTTTGAAGGAATTAGACGAAAAATTAAATAGACAAACAACTGGGTACGTCTCTCGCATGCACTAGATGGAATAACACACAAAAATGACCCTCTGATTAATAGAAAATAATGAAAACTACTGACAGAGGTGAGGAATTCCACCAATGATGAAATGGAACCCAAGGAACTACATGAATCCAAATGTGTGAGTAGGGTATTTATGTCTAACATAAGGGAAACCTCTCAGACAATGACCAATGATGGAATGACATTTGTTGATAACAAGGTCACCTATCAATGATGTAAATAGGGATAGGATGTTACTCTAGGTCAAACTCTAAGAGAAATGTGTCGTAGTCGATAAAATTTGACCCATTATCAAGAAGTCAATGGGGACCTTCCATATTGGATCGAGTATAAGATAAATATTCATGTTGATTCTAAGAAGTACTTCAAAATGGGAAGGCCGACATGAAAAGTCAAGAGTTTTGAGGAATGGCCGATGCATGCTAAGACTTCCTTTGGACAAAATCATGACACAAAAGTGACTTGGGGATCATAGACTCAGGAATGAACAACGATATTATTCTGCGACAAAGGAGGCATTGGAAAAATCTCCATAGTGACTAAAAGGATAACTAGTTCTAGGAGTAAAGACTTAAAGATCATGGTTCAATTTCATAAATCCATACTAAAACTGAAACTATTGCGACACAAACTCAAAAATTAGTTATTTTTTCAAGGACGACATGGTTGCAGCCAAACATACTAAGAACTAGACTCTTTCCCATCCTCTTTTTTTTATATTTGTTTTTTTTTGTCTTTTTCATATTAGAAATCTTGAAAATGAATAAAAGCTTTCTATGATACAGTGGAGAAAATGAGTGTCGCGGGTGATAAAACTAGTTCCAAGCACATGAACATGTCTATGATCAATGCAAGGAACATGTGTAGGATATTGACACTCAGGGGAATGTTTCCTCCAAGGATACATGTGTCAATTCAAAAAGGAAATAAATGCAAAGGATGACAAGTAAAGAGAATGCATAAGCAACATACTATAGGACAACATGCTGAAGTGGGCATTAGGCTCAAAAGTGCAAGTGATAGAATGAAATACAATATAATAACTAAACACATAAATGTGGGAGCCCCATGGGTATTGGCTAGAAAGATATTGAGAAGAAGTCACCTGTCTTTGATGTAAAGTCACAATGGAACTAAATAGGGCACCCAAGACTATGAAAGTACTTCAACATGGGCACCAAACTGCGAACATGGTTCTAACCAGGGCACCGATGAATGGTAGGCTCTAGCACATGAATTACAACACTTCTAAAAAGAAAAGAAGGCTTCGTGTCATAACTCATTGGGTTCAATCCTAAGGAAAAATGAACTAGGAAATAGATAATGTAGAAATTCATGGAGGGGAAAATCTATCCTATATGCTAGTTTCAAGATCATTACTTTATCAGAACAGGTCGACATGATAAAAAAGATACCAAAGAAAAATGTCTCCAAAGTCCTATATATATGACCAACAACACTCACCAAGAAGTTAATAAATCCAATATATAAACCTCTGACAACAACTTGTGCTATGGAATACAAAATTTGAAAACAATAAATCTTAAAAGTACAATATGGTACAAAGCACCCCACAACCTTATGGCTTATGCATAGTACTTTTTCAGGTATATCCCATCACTAGGATCAAGCTCAAGGTTTCTTCAATAGTCAACCTAAATTTTTTCTAGTTTGAGAAGAAATAAAAATCTATGATGCATGTCTTCCCATGATTGACCATATGTAGTCATGGATTCAAGGATAGCCTCATCAAAATCAAATTCAACATTCAAGAAATAATGTAAACTGGGACTCAAGGACTCACAAATACCAAATATCAAGGCCTCACAAACAATAATAATAGACTAAAGAGGAAACTCAAGATCACTCAGGACAATAGGAGAAATCAAGGTTTCTTGTGCCCTCATTGAATAAATTGTATGATCAATTTTTGAGACCTGTTCTCAAGAAGGAAAAAATTATTGTAAAGACTCCTTTCTAGAAGTAAAAACTGAGGATGTGATGCTACATAAATCACCTATGGTGGGGAAGATTCTACTCGAAAACTAGTAATATACAAAGGGGCAACTTGAGCTAAACTCGAATTAGGATGGTGATTATTATATGCAAGCCGATCGACCTTGACAATGCTTCTATTGTGAGGAAAATGCATCACCCGAAAGAGTGTAAACACCACAACATTCATAGCGTGCACATAATCACAC
Source organism: Picea sitchensis (assembly GCA_010110895.2). Classification (NCBI taxonomy): domain Eukaryota; kingdom Viridiplantae; phylum Streptophyta; class Pinopsida; order Pinales; family Pinaceae; genus Picea; species Picea sitchensis. The sequence goes on from SNQJ01S0115187.1 coordinate 17,178, forward strand.
CCAAGAAGCATATTAAAATCCAAATGGCATGAAACCACTATCATATCGACTAGGACAATCTTCCCACCTAAAGAGATAGGAAACTAAGGAAGAATCCCCAAATATTCACTAGGTTTTTTGTTGATAGCCGACAACCCATTGGTAGTTGATGCAAGCTTGGGAGAACCCAAAGATTTCCAAGTCAAGGAGGATAAAGTGCTTGAGGAGGCTCCTTCATCTACAATACACCGATAAATATTTTTTTGAATTAGCTTCAACCCTTATTTGAAAGGGTGTAGAAGAAGGAAGGTGATGCTCAACAAGATTACTCCAATCGAAGGAATCCATCCTCGAATTTGTAGGGTCATGCTCAAAATAAGCGGAAAGACTCCTTGTTTAGAAGGTACTGAACTAAAAATTCTAAATAAATGGTCGATAGACACATCACTCCCCAAAATAAGAGTGGGATTAGTCAAAGATTGCATCAACTCTATCACTTTGGTAGGCTCAACACTCTTCAAGAAAAGAGTGGGATCAAAAAAAGATTAAATCAGTGCGACCACTTGGGTAGACAAATCACTCTCCAAGAGAAGATTAGGATTGGATGAAAATTTTCCCGGCATGATTGCTTTATCAACCACCAGTTTAATAGGATGTGAGACAATATGTTTAAGAGATGCACCACCCTCTGAAATAAGAGAGGGATTGGCTAAATATTGCATCGACCCAACCACTTCATCAACCAATGACCGAATAGGTTGTTGGGAAATCGAAGGTGACTCAGGATTAGAAGGGCCTTTAGACAGGGACCACACTCTTAGAACCTATAGAATAATAGGGCACACATGAGTAAGGTGATATCCCTTGCAAATATTACAAGGGAACTTAGGCTTATGTCCTATTCATCTAGGTCTCTTCGTAGAATCAATTCCACTAACATTACTTGCATTGGTTGGTATCTTTCCCCTAGTTTGACTCATAGAGGTTGGTTACTTACACCCAACATGACTTGTAACAGTTGGTGACCTATCTCTATCATGACTTTAAATGATTGGAAACTTATCATCGTTATGAATTGCAATGACTAACTTCTCGCTCCCAACATGATTTGTAGTGGCTTGTTTCTTGCCCCCAGTATGAATTGTAGTGCTTGGTTGCATACCTCCAACATGAATAGTAGAGGTTGGTTGACTATCTCCAGTATGAATTATAGTGACTGGACTCATTCCCCCAACATGAATAGAAGAGGTTGTTGGGATTCCCCTAGCATGAATCAAAACGATTGGTTACATGTCTCCTATTATCCCTAATTTCTAGGGATAAATAAGGATATGACGTCTGGAGGCCCTCAGGTTGTAGACATGGAGTACCGAGAGACATATGAATGACAACGTCCACAGACACAAACAAATACCCACTTCATCACCACACATCCTCGGTTCGTCATGATGGCATTCACCACATCAAATTATTTCTGGAAGACAATGGGTCTTGCTCCATGAGGTACAAGTAAGGTATTGTGGTAAGTATCACTTTATTACTTGAGGTATTTGAGTATGTTGCATTTAAATCCACCTTTTTTTATAGAAATTATTCTCTTTTCCCTGTTTCACCTTGGTGGTTGACATGGAGCCCTAGTAAGTGGTCACCCTTAGGAATGGGTTTACTACTGGGAGGTCCCCTTGAGAAGTCATCGTGCCATTCTCGATGATACTTATCATTTTTCACACTTCATCCTCTCATTGTATTATATTTTTGGATTTTTAGGTGTAGTGAGCCAATAAGGTATTGTACCTCATTTAATGTGAAGAAGGCGTTGAAGGCCTAGAGGGAATGTAGCTAGCAAAAGCTAAAATCCAAAACTATAACCTTCCAGATGCTCACCCAAAAAGGTCTTGAGAACAATGAAATATTTCTCCTAAAAAATCAAAGACCTGCAAAAGAAAATACACATGCAAAAAAATGTCCCACTTGTTGAGGGATATACACATGTGCGTTACAAGCACTTTACCTCTATGACACTATGTGTACCTCTCCCTTCAAGTGACATTGTGGTAGTTCCCCCCAAGTTTTATTTTACCCATAGGGAGTACCCATTCGTTCTAGACCTTAATTAATTAATGGCACATAAATGTACTTGGAAAAAGGATGCATTGAAAATGAAGGTGCCACACAGTCTCTATAAAGGCACCCTTCAATGAGACACTAAGAAACCTTGTATGTTATGAACCCCATGCCCAAAATTCTTCCCCCCATCCACTTCATCTTCTCCACATGACTTAGAGAGGATTCCACCTAGGAAATACTCCTTGACTTAAGGAATGATTCACCGAATAGGTCACCTTGTCAACCCTCCCATACCTAAACTTGGAAAATTGCATAGGGTCTTTGAGCACTTGTTTAAATTCATGAGGTAGTTTTCGATGTACATGATTAGGTGGCTCTTGTATTAAATGTGATTTTACTTTCCATGATGCTTTGACTTGAGATCCTTGGAGGCTGCACTTGTCTGTCTTTACAGGACCTTGTTGATGGACATTTTGGAGGAACAAGCCTAGCTTGGGCCTTCATTGGGGCAGGAAGCCCACAGGTTGGATTCCATGACACACATCTTGGGACCAGCTAGATGATGAATGTTTCCTTTGGAGGCAAGAGACTGCACCTTATATAGTGACACATAGCCTTCTTCCAACCCAATGACTTGCTTGGGATCTCTTACGCTACTTTTCTAGGCTTGATGTCTTGTTTTGGGGCTAAGGAATGTAGTGGTTGATGGAAATTTGGAACTTTTGGATGGGAGGACCCCTTGCATTCTGTAGGATACACTTGGATTGAGGACACATGACCTTTGGAGGCCTATCCCTTTCTCCTACAACCTCAAAAAATTCACTAAAGTGCCAAAACATCACCCTTTAGGGTGTGATGTCATGTTTCTAGGGTTTCTTATGTGCATTTTTAAAGTTGAATTCAAATTACTTTATAAAGGGGGAAAAAAATGGGGAATGGATCCCTTATTTTATGGTTTACCCTAATCTACGTGGACAAAAACGTTTTAGAATTTTTTGTATAAATAAGGATCAAATGCATTTCATTTGATCATAGCTCTCTCATGTAGAGAAGACTACTTGGCTGAAATTTGCGCTCTACTTGGGCATTTTGGAATATCTCTCTCTTGTGAAACAATCTTTGGATGATTTTTTATGGTATATTGTGGATTTAAGGTGGCACACACCTCTTGGATGCTTTTTCTCTTGCTTATGAATGAATATTGCTTGGCAAACTAGGGTTTTATCTTGCTATTTTGTGGAATTGGTAAGTAAATTTTTGCATTTTGTTGGCGTTTTCTTCTAGTTTAATTGATATTCTTGTCTTCAACCCTTGGAGGAGTATAAGATCATACAACCTCCACCAAGTTTCATATCATTTTCAAGCTTATAAGTTATTTTTACAAGGTTGCTAGGAGGAGTAAAAGGCCTTACACCCTCCTAGATTTACCTTTGTTGGTTTTGCAATATCTAGGGAGTAGAAGGGCCTACACCCCTAGAGATACTGTGGAACCCACCCTTATAAAAAATAATCCATTTACCCATAGACTAAAGGAATTAATATGAAAATTTTCATTGTATAAATAAAATAGTTGCATTGAAAAACATGTTTTATTGAGATATGCCAATTGTCTAAAGTGCAGTCAATTCTATATGCTATTATAAGCCTCCTTGAGCCTATAGGGCATCATATTTGGACAATTATTTCTTGTTTTTGTAATAAATTTGTGCTACAACCATTAGGGCCGCAAAAAAATACTCTTAAACTCTTTCTTTACTTACTAATCTACTGTTGGAATTTGCTTGCAAGTTGGTTTTGACAATCTACATGATATTGGCTAATTGTTGGGCAAGTTGTTTGTTTATTTCTCATGGTAGATTTTGATGTTGTAGAAATATTTGGATACAACCATAAGGATGTCATAATATCTCTTCAATAACATTACTTAGCAACCTTACTTTATCACTGAAGTATTTTGTTGTCTTACTTGAGTTATACTATTCTTTGTTGGCTTAATCTTTTGCATCTTTACTTGACTTTCAATGAGATATCTAGAAACTTTTATTATCATTTACTTTCTGATTTATATCATTGTTTACTACTGATATATATGAAAAAAAGATTCACTTTCTTTTTCATTTGAATATTGGGCTTGTATACTTCTCTTTTCTCTTGTCTCGGGAAAGTATGATTCTCTTCTGCAAGTACTCAAGGCACTAGCAATCATTTACCACCACCAAGACTAATTTTTGAGCCATATTCCACTTCATAGCTTGACCTATATGGGATCACCTTCCATTACTCCACTTTCCATCTCATTTTCGACCAGGGTCACCTGGGATTCCCCCATTAAGGTGATTTCATCATCTCTAAAGTGAGGGGAGTACCTATCTAAGGTGAAAGTGGGTAGGTATTCTCATAATTCTCACCATCTTGTGGATTGGGTCGATATTTTCCCAACCTAAAATTTGTGCGATAAAATTTTGGCACTGTTGCTGGGGAGGATTTTGAATCCTCTTTCATGTCCTAATGATGTCTTTGAAATATTTGATCTCAAATCCTTTACCCCTAGCTTTCCTGGTGAATCCACTTGAGGGAAGTTCCTTTCCTTTTCCTTTCTTGATAATATTTTCATAAAACTCATTTGAAAAGTCCACCATGAGACAAACCCGAGGGAGGGATTACCCTAACCCTCCTCCTGTACCTTAATGTCCTAAATATGGGTCCAAACCTCCTAAACGTTTTCCCTCTCCTACCTCCCCAGGACCTTCAACTCCATCCATACCTTGTCCACCAAACACTCCTCAAAATCAATGGGTCAAAGGAACTTATGAACCCTTGGATGTGACTAATATCCCTGAATCACCTGACCATATCCCAAATGGTTTCAAAGGGTACTGTCTTCCAACCTTTTCACGAGAAGACTCCACTATAGCAGAGGATCACCTTGAGGCTTTTCTCTTGCAGTCTTGTTGGGAAGGCCCAATATTGGTATGAAAATATCTCAACAAGGACTATTGGTCCAATTATTTGCATAATATATTACCAAACATATCGACCAGGATTCGTAATCAATAGAGTTGATGCACTATATGTGCCGATAACAGATAGGTTCCTATGTCTATTTAGTATAGCTTTATATAAGAAAACCATCAATAACAAAATACTCTGTTTCCAAAGATAACACTCTTCACACAATTCAAAAATTGAAAAAAAAAAAAAAACNCTTGTCCATTTACAAGCTCATGAAGTGGAAAAATGGAATTTGACTTCGTTATCTGTAGCTACTACCCTGAACAACAACTAGCAAGCAAATCTGGGCACACTTCATAAATAACATAAGATAAAGTTCATAGTAAAACTCTCAAACAAACACTCAATCGAAAATGTTCTTGCTCACATAACAAGTTTGTTCATTATAGGCTCATGAAATAAAAAGATGAACTCAGATCTTGTTTCTTGTAGCAGTCGAAAATAGTAATCAACAATCAACTTTAGACACTCAAACAAAATTGAAATCATAACTCAATTCTATTCAATCAAACCTGTGTAGCACAGAAAACAACCAATATAATTGAGAGGCTTCATTATGGAACATGAAGGTAAAAGATGAAGTCTTATTGTTCCCGTACCCACTAAGAGAAATACTATCTCAAACTCAGAATAAAAATATTTGTTTAACAATCCCATACATCAAGCAATTAAATGTTACCCTACATAAATAGAAAGGAAATTATCTAACTTCTCACACTGATTCAAAAGCAAGCGATTATGTAATGCAAAAATCATTGACAAGACACAACTGTTAAATGCTCACACAATCACACAAAACATATATAGGGAGGTTTACCATGGTTGGGATGGTGGGCCCTTGCCGAACCAACAAGGTACCTCTAAAAAGATAACAGGCTAAGACGTTCTAATCATACCCAGAAATTGCACAACAGATCGTTTGTATTCCTTCAGCTTGTCAATTGAATCAACAACTCATCATATCGTACATAAAAACAACATATATCATCTGGTTCTTACTACTACTTCATTACAACAATACATGTGTCTATCCTATCGCTTATACAACATCCCTTATAAAGAAGGTGAGTCGTTACTATCAAGAGCTAAGGATAATTATTAAATAGTTTTTGAAGTATTATAATTGGCAATTCATATCAAATATTTAGGGATGGAATTCATCCTCATGACATGAACTGAATGAGTTATGAAGTCGATTGTGATCTTGAAAACTACTTTGGAGACTTCGATCCAACTGTCTTCTTGGAATCTCCAACAACATACTCATTCAACAAGCAATTTCTGGAAGCAGGGGATTGGTATCGGAATACACATAGTTGTAATCTTGAGTACCGAAATAGGTGCAGTTGTTTGGTACCAGAATAACACAGGTTGGTACCGGAATAACACAGGCTGTTACCATAATAACACAAGCCGATACTAGAATAGCACATGGCAATATCAAATCAATGTTATGCGGTTCTATTGGTATCAGATCAATGCTGCTTAAGAAAAAATGATTAGGATCATGCAAAATCAAACATTTAATCGAATTAACTCGACAAAACTAAATAAATCATGCCTCAATCATAAGTTACCTCTCTATGCACATGAACAAGGTCATTAAGTATATTTATGGAGGAAACAATCAAGTATATACTCATAGCATAGGTAAAATTTGTTGATTAAGGTTGGTTGTCATTGATGTCAAACCTTGAAGAAAGCCCCGCAACAAAAATGTTGGACCCAAGATTGTTTGATGTAAATATGACTCATTATTGTCTTTTCATGGTTGATAAGAACTAAAGATGGATGAATTCCAAAGTGGTCCCCTTATGGTTAAATCCCTCACGGGAA